>CAUYPK010128869.1:0-16139 GCA_963574355.1 Loris lydekkerianus
TACCTCTTTCATGTTTACATGGATGGAGCTGGAACATATTCTTCTTAGTAAAGTATCTCAAGAATGGAAGAAAAAGTATCCACTGTACTCAGCCCTACTGTGAAACTAATTTATGGCTTTCACAGGAAAGCTGTAACCCAGTTATAATCTAAGAATATGGGGAAGGGGGAGAGGGAGGGGAGGGAGGAGGCGGGTGGGCGGAGGGAGGGTGATTGGTGGGATTACACCTGTGGTGCATCTTACAAGTATATATGTGAAACTTAATAAATGTAGAATGTAAATGTCTTAACACAATAACTAGGAAAATGCCAGGAAGGCTATGTTAACCAGTGTGATGAAAATGTGTCAAACAGTTTATAAAACCAGTGTATGGTGCCCCATGATCGCATTAATGTACACAGCTATAATTTAATATTAACAAACAAAAAAAAAAAGAATTAAAAAAAAATAAAAGCAGGGAGAATGGAAAGACCCGGGGTGACTGATTCCATCTGCCTGATGTTCCAGAGTTGCCCCTCCGTCACTCTCGGGGGTGATGTACTGGGGTGTAGGCCGCAGGCAGCAGGGGAAAGGATGCAGGTTATACTTGGGGCCCACTGGGCGGGGGGGCACAGAGAGCACCTAGCCTGAGCTTGAACCTGTCCCTGTCCTCCAGGCAAAATAATAAAATACAATACAATAAAATAACCATGTTGAATAAAGTAGAGGTATTAGAGTCACCATGAAAAACGGAAGAAGAAGCTAACCAAACCATTCATACACACATACACATCCCCTAGGTTAAATATGGTACAGGTGGATGACCATTTTTCACTGGAGGGCTAGCCTCATGCTTTGCTTACTAAAAACAAGGAATGCTGTCAGTTAGAAAGGCACACAGAGAAGCTGGGTTGTGCCTTTGTTGGGACTAAAGTTAGCATTAAAACAGCATTATTTAATTGGGCTCTCTGATTAACTAAACGGATGACAGTGTCAATAAACAATAGAGGCCAGCGGCAACATTTATCCCTTAGAGGACGGTCAGATACAATTATCACAAGAAGTGTCAAAATTTCAGTGGGAGTCAGGATCACTTGACCCACCTAAAGTTCTAGTGGTGGTTACTAGAACTTGGCATCTCTATGGGGAAGATTGTGTCTGTTCAACAAGAGAATGTTTACTTTATACAACCAAAATAAATGAAGAGTATATGATCACACGGCTGATATAATGAAATAAACACAGTGGTGGGACAAGCATAAAATAGAGACATTCTCATTCCAAAAGGTGAAATAGATAAAAAGAAAGGTGGAACAGGCTCCAAGTCACTCAAAACCCAGTGGGGGGAGGGGAGACATTAAATTTTGAGAGTTGAGAACGATCTCTAACTCCACGTTCCATTTTCTGAGCATACTGAGGTGGGAATTGGGCCACCAAGGTCTTGGGCAACCCTCCCCTACAGCTTTGCTGGGTTTAGCCCCTGCAGCAGATCTCACAGTTTGGAGCCTCATTCCCACAGCAGGCTGCTGTTAGACACTGGAGCTCTACAATTCTGGGGTCTTAGCAGCAGCCTGGCTCTCACAGCTCTGCTAGATGTTGCCCTAGTGGGGATTCCCTGTGGCGGCTATTCCCATGAAAAGTCTCTGCCTGGGCCTCCAGGTTGTCCAATACATCTTTTGAAATCTAGGTAGAGGTTGCCAAGGAGCTGTTGTCTGCACAATGGGTGTACCTACTGAATTAGCACTGAGTGTATGCCACAAAAACTTGCAGCTTGTACCCTCTGGACCTGGGTTCGTCTGAGCAGTGGCCAAGGTGCTGGGGGGCTCTGCACCACACCCAGGAAGACGGGAGGCATCACGGGCAGGGCGTGCTGAGGTCCCATAGGCACCTCTCTGGAATCTTTCCCTCAAGGTCCTCGCTTGCCTTGAAGACCTTTGAAATGCCTTTGGAACATGCTTGCATTCTCTTAATTAATACTATCTGTCACTCTCTTTACACATACTAATATCTTCAGCAAATACCCTTGGTTTGCTCTTTTAAACATGGCTTTTTACTCTCTGCATGGCTAGATTGGCAATGTTCTGCATCTTTCCACTCTGTTTCCCCTTTAATGACAAATTCTGTCTTGAAATCATTTCCATCTTCTTACATCTCACTGTATACAGCTGAAAGCAACCCTATAGCTTCTTCAATATTTTGCTGTTTGAAGATTTCTTCTGCCAGAAATCCTAGTGCATTACCCACAAATTCTGCTGTCCCTAAAGCCCTCAGGCATGGATTTAATTCAGCCAAGTTTTTTACTACTTTATAATAAGGGCATCCTTTACCCAGTTTCCAATACCTACAATGTTCATTTCTACCTGAGGCTTCATCAGAATGGCCTTTACAATCCATATTTCTACCAACATTCTGGTCATGATCACTTCAGTAATTTCTTAAAAGATTTAGACTTTCCCTACAACTCTTCAGCCTTCACCAGAATTCCCCTAAATGTTCTGCTTAAGGCAATGCAGGCTTTTTCTAGCTTACTTCTCCAAATTCATTCAGCCTCTGGCTGTTACCTAATTGCTAGCTGCTTAAATGTTTTGAGGTATTTATTATAGCAACACCATACTTTCTGCTACCAATTGTCCATCTCAGTCCACTTTGTACTGCTGTAACCAAATAGCACACACTTGGTAGAAGTTTATTGGCTCACAATTGTGGAGGCTAGAAAGTCTGATAGGAAGGCATCTGATGAAGGCCTTCTTGTCATAACACAGCAGAAGGCATCATAGGAATATAAGAGAGAGAGGAGGAGGTGGCCAAATTTGTCCTTTAATAAGGAAACCATTCCCATGATAACAGACTCACTTCTGCGATTTGGTATTCAATAATTTGAGAAAGGGGGGGCCCCATGACCCAAACACATCTATTTAGGCCTCACCTCCCAGTAAAACCACATTGGGGGTCAAGTTTCCAACACATAAACTTTGAGAAACACATTCACATCATAGCAGTGTATGAATTGTTATATAGTATAAATCAAAGCGAAGTTGATACAACTGCTTTTTCATTTCCCTAGTAAACAAGAAAGCAACAAAATTCCTGCTACTTTTAAGTGGTTCTATAGAGTGTAACCCTGGCCCTAGGATAACGTAGCATTTTTAAAATCTCTTTGGCATCAAAGTAAACTCCTAGACTCTAAGCCTCTTTTTAGTTTAACATGTATTTACTATTCACCTGCTGGGATATAGGATGATACAAAGAGAATAAAAATAGCTAAAATAAAGACTCAGTTCCTGAAGAGTGTGTAATTATTCATTCCCCCTCAGTTGCTTTTATCCAAAGTAGGCAAATCTGGCCAGACCTGGATGTGAATCACATGACCAAGGGTAGAAGGCACGATATTTATTAACTGTAGCCTAAAAGCCGCTAGCAAGAGAGTAAAGACTGAACAATTGCCAACTGAGAGTGTTATGTTCAATTACATTCAGAGAAGTGTACATGAATCTACAGGGCAAGCAGGCCTGCAGCAGTGTACCCATGGATCTGAGGAATCACTAATATTTCATTTCCCTTCCAAAATAATAATAGATTCTTCTGTGGTAAAAACTTAATCACGTAATTTGCAAGAGAATTATGAATGTCTAAGACCACAGCCTCTATTACATATGATTTATTATTTATTTTTTATTATTTTTTTGAGACAGTCTTATTTTGTCACCCTCAGTAGAGTGCTATGGCGTCATAGCTCACAGCAACCTCAAATTCCCAGACTTAAGCGATTCTCTTGCCTCAGCTTCCCAAGTAACTTGGACTACAGGCACCTGCCACGATGCCAGGCTATTTTTAGAGATGAGTTTCTTCTGGCTGAGGCTGGTCTCTAACCTGTGAGCTCAGGCAATGCACGTGCCTCAGCCTCCTGAGTGTTGGAGTTAGAGGCATGAACCACCACGCCCGGCTCTATAATTAATTTTTTTAATTCAATAAAGAAGCATTATAGAAAATACCTATAGTGTTTGGTTGTCAAATCCATCCCCTTCTTCATTCTTATTTTTTACTTGTGGGGACTGAACCTCTCTCACTCTTGATGTTACCAGACCTAGAACTTTGGCTAATACTGATGGCTACAACATATTCACTGTTACATATATAAAAAACAGCTGCCGATGACATTTGCTGACATACTTAATCTACATATAGAATAGACCGACGGCAAGAAGATAGGGAGAGGGGGTGAAAGGAAGAAAGAGACAGGAAAAATACAGTCTGAGGTTCTTACTTTATGTTTGCTTTATCTGGACTTTTACCTTTGTTTCTGTTCATCGTGAGAGCAATACTAAATTCCCCATTTGGTTGAAAGTTTGGATTTAAATTTCTGTTACTTGCAATAGCACACATCCTGTTAGGAGTGATAGCCCAGATGATGCAGACCAACGCTAATAATTGAGCCAGTCTGGAGACCAGAGTGGACCTCAGGAACAGCTCAGGAGGTTAGTCATTGCCTCATGATTCCAGAAATTCTTTTACACAGCAACAAGCATACAATGTGATATCTCTGGAAAGGATAAGATTGCAAATCAGCTCAACAATACCCCCAAAGAAGGGAAACCATCATCCGAACAAGTATACTTTTTAAAAAGAGAGGGGATATTAATAAAAAATTACTTTAGAACAATAGGCATAAACAAAAACTATCTCTGATAAATCAAAATTTATGATCAATCACTTTGACACTCAAAACTCTAGAGGGTTTGTTTGTTTTTCATTCAGCACATAGAGATAAAACTTTTTCTTTTATGTGAAGATCAAATGACAGACTGGCTATGAACATACTCACACACCGAATAGTTCCATGCTCCTTTTTGTTTTACTGGGATCTGATTTTAACAGAAAGGAAGGAGCAGAAAGGAGACAAAAGCAAAGGATGAAAGAATGAAAGGCAGCAGAGAGAGGAACTGTAAACACTGAGCATGAAATTTTTATTTTTGTCAAAGTAATCAATTGTCGTCTGTTTTGAAGGCAATGAAAGTGCATTGCAGTGAGAATCCTGGCACCACTTCTGAGTCTCTGCAATAAAGGCATTTTATAAAGATTTCTTTTTTTTCAGGGAAATTGATCATTGGGGAGCAGACAATCTAGCCAACTTTACTATCCAGAGTAATCACTGGGCCTCCCGTGATCTATGTAAAATTATGCCCTCTAATAATGAAAATGCCTGTAAGGAAACCTCCAATATTACTTAGCTTATTATTTTCTTACTTAGAGACAGACAAGTGTCTACATAGCACCCAGAAGCAGGGACATAACAGAGAATTTGGAAACTTAGTCACAGTCTGGCATTAATTACCTTTGTAAATGAAACATTGTAATCCTGGATCTCTCAAGTTTTGTTCCTCAAGATGAACTGGAAAATGTAATTGGGTCTTTAAGAACAGGTACTCTGTCATCAAACCAATGTGATTTCAACATCTGGTTCCATCAGTTCCCTGAGAGAATGCTTCATTTCTCTGGTTGGAAACCAGTTTCCTCACTTATAAGATGAGCATCACAATAGAAGCTAACTCCCAAAGTTGCTTTAAATAGTCAATAAAAAGTTACCTATAAGCATATGGTATATCTATAATAACTGTTTTTATTTTTGTTTTTAAGTTCTCCAAGTCCCTTCTATGCATGTACCCATTTACATTGTTAAATATTATTGCAACACAAGTTACTTTGAAGCTAAAACAAAGAGGCAATATTTGGTTTAAATAGATTCTTCATGAAAGCATCAACCCAATATGTACCAACTCCAGCATCTTGACCTGGACATAGCCCACTGTTTGGCCTGGGCACACTTACCAACTCCATCATTGTAACATCATTGTAACATCATTGTAACATCAGCATACTGTTTCTTTAAAGTGACATCCTTTAGATACTTGATGGCTTTTGGTATATGCATGCCCTTGATGGCCTGGGCAATTTCATGTGTGTTCTTAAAGGGAACATGAAGGTTTGAACCTCTTGACCTCTATGACTTTGTGGGGTTTTCTGGGTCAAGTGAATAGCGAACCATTTTCACAGATCACCTCAGGCCGCTTAGGGGAAGAGCCTAAGATTATTTTTAAATATTCATTTTAGAAAATTCTGAAACTTTGAAAATTAACTGTTTCCAAAGAAGCCCCTCAAATCTTCACTTTATCTCCTATTATGCTTAAAGGCTTTTTACAAATTACTTCATTAAACATGTACCTTTGTGCTGTCGCATGAGGCTATAGCCTGTAGATTGTGGAAAGTGCATTACCTGACATCTAACCCCAACTCACACACATATCTAAGAGAAATGGAAATACTGTGGTGAGAGAAAACCAAAGCATCAAAATAACAGAGAAATGACTACATGGGAAGATACCATAAAAAGTAGGACTATTGTCAGAAGAAACAGAAGCTGATACAATGCTTCATCAAAAGCCAAAGACGTCACATTGTAAATATGATTAAATACATAGCCTATCTCTGCAAAGACTTAAAGACTTACAAATGTGGCTTTGGATTTATTGGTGATAACATAGTTTTAGGATTGACCAAGTTAAGGATCATGAGACTAGTATTCCAGGCCTAAGTTTAAAACTAATTAGGGATTTAAGCTAATTTAACGTTTCCTGATCCAAAATGCATGCCAATCGCACAAGACAGCTACATTTGTCAGCCTGTCTTAGGGTAAAAGAAGGGGATTAATGGGTAGATGAAGCTTGGTGTGGGAAAGGGCACATCATTTTCTTCAGATTCTAAGGAGTCTGTACCTCCCAAATGCTTAAAGAATCACTTGCTTAATTAAAAAAAAAAAAAATCATTCCTGATATTAGATATGTTAACCCTCTGGGAAAATTCTATAATAATAAAATAAATAGTATTCAATCCTTTAATGATATTATGTAGTAAAATTTATTCATGATACATATGCTGCATCATGTAGAAAATGCAGGGATATCTGAAACTCGTTCAAAACCTATATGAATAATTCAGAGAAGAGCAATATGCAATATTCCAGAACTGATTAATTTTTGCTGCTCTGCAAAAACAGTCTAGCTCAGTTAATTTTATGTTTTTATTAATAAAATAAATGATCACTGTGGTCATAGATCCTATTAGTTTAAAATACGTAAATAATAGGCAGCCCATGGCCATCCCAACAGATGTTTAATAAAATTTCAGTTTTGGTTACATTTTATCGGGAGACTGACCTAGATTTATAAATGCCTCAGAGAGTTAGCCAAGCCTGTGCTCGCCAGAATTGTGGGCGTCTCTGTGGCACTGTCCTCATTTCGAGGCATACATTCTCTTATGACTCTTTGAACTGTAGTTTCCTTTAGGCAACATTATACTATTTGGTTGAAGCTCTAAATTCAGTGGTGCTCATCTAAACCATTACTCAATCCTGCAGAATTATTTCTAAGCAGCAACCTCCCAGAAAATAAAAGTTTGCCATTATCCCAAATTTGTGTAAAGAATTGATATTACATTATTTTCAGCATAGAATTTTCGGGTATTACCTGTCTCTCTCATGTCTTCAAAATGTATGTACTTCTCTCAGATGACTTACCAGTCTTCGTAAATTGTAAACTCCCTCGTGGCCCAAGATAATATTAAGAAAAAAGCATTTAATTACTATTATTATTTCGCCTTTCACTTTCCATATGTACTTGACCACTAAAAATTTTACTTTTTTACCGTAGATAGCACAAAATATATAGTCCTTTATGTAGATGAAAATTCTTGTTTGTGCAAAGTAATCTACATGAGATGCATTTCCTGACATATCGAGTGATATTTTTAATTATGGTACATTGCCCTATTATTTTTCAACTACACTTTAAAAAGTATATGAATTATTGCTCCATTGATTTTTATTTTAATATATTTACTAAACACTACAAAAAGAAGTCTCCTTTTATCCTGTATTTTTTTAAGGGCACCTATATCATTTCACCTACATGTTGCCTTGACCACAATAAGTGATCCGCTCAAGGGAAAGTTCATAAATGCCATGGGCGCACATTGGAGCTGGAGACTCCCCTCCCTCCTTCAAGAGCAAAGCAGGTTTAGGTGAAGTATTTCCAGGGTTTTATCATTCATCGGTTACCCACATTTTTCACCTTGTGCCAAGACCAATTATGAAACAAATTCTCCAGCCAGCGACCCTGGTGCAGAAATAACCTCTTGACTGTGAATTGCTGCATTAGCGTTTTGAGAACTGTGAAGGTGACTTATCTCATTTCAACAGTAAAAAGATTTTTAATGCAAGCTATGTTTTCTCCCAGAGTATTAAAGAAAAGTACTAGAGAGAAAAAGTTAAGTGAGGGGGAAATAAAGCATGAAAATGCTGCTTTAGGAATCAGGAAGATATTATCTCTGTGTAGTTTTATTTAAGCACTTTCCTTCACACTAGAATAATCTGTTTGGGGAGCAAAGAAGTAGGATCCTCATTGGTTAAAAGCTGACTTCATTGTCATATGTCATTTAGAGTCCTCCAGAAAATGTCCTGACCAGCTCCTGGAGTTTTGTCTTTTGAAATTCCATACTCATAAACCTTCATGTGCACCCTGTGTTTATGAATGTGCATGCACGTGTTTTGGTTTAATGGAAGAATAAACACGTTTCTTCTAATTGATCATTTGTATCATTTTATTTGTCTCTCTCTACTTCTAAAATCTTCAAAATTCCTGTTCTACATGACTACTTGTAAACACAACCACCTTGCCACACTCAGCGGAAGTGTTACCTTTGCTTAAAAGGTATTTTTTGCCTCCCTACCTTTTTTATCTTTGAACAGAATGAAACCACTCATTTATCTTCCTGTTGTAAAACCTGCAATTAAATAGTAAATAAGTAAATAATTGCAGGTAAATACATTTACTTGCCTTTGTGCAAATAGGTTACAAACTTTATTTCTTCTTGAGACATTCTTACTTTATTGTCCAGGCAGGGGAGTAGTGGTGTCATCATAGCCCATGGCAACCTCAAATTCCTGGGCTCAAGAAATTCTCCTGGCTTGGCGCCTATAGCTCAGTGGCTAGGGTGCCAGTCACATACACTGGCGCTGGAGGGTTAAAACCCAGCCCAGGCCTGCCAAACAACGCTGACAATTGCAAGAAGTCCTCCTGCTTCAGCCTCCCAAATAGCTGAAATGCAGGCATGCACCACCAGGCTCAGCTAGTATTTCTTCTTTCTTTCTTCTTTTTTTAAATAGAGAGAGTATCACTATGTTACTTAAGCTGAGTTTAAACACCTAGCCTCAAGTAATGCTCCTGCCTCGGCTTCCCACAGTGAAGATTACAAACCCTTACGGTCCAATGTAAGGCATTTTTCTATTCCAGGGCCTGTGGGTGTGATTTATAAGACACCCACATTTTTTCCCATTTTTCCCTTGTTAATATTTCTATAAAGTTGGAAAGATCTTAAAATAACCTAGTTCTTCACTTTTAATTTTACATTGAATAAACACAGGCCAAAATATTTTAAGTGATTTGACCAAAGATAAATCCAGCGACTAACTCTAACTAGAACCCACACATTAACATCCACGTCTGTGCTGTGAGCGTTGTTATGCTGTCTCTACAGAGAAGTACATTTGCACGATTTCATAAAATGCCATGGCCCTGACAATTCTTTTCATTGTCATTTGTCAAAAGTAATAGTTCTAACAATAAAGTATAGAATCAGGTGTTTTTTGTTTTTGTTTGTTTGTTTGTTTTTTTAAATATTATTGAATGGAAGCTGCCAATCCAATTCTTATAAAATGAATGAAAATTCCTAAGACTTACTCTTTGAACAAAGGAAAGTTGTCATTTAGCCAGTATAGGATGAAAATTCGGCCATTGATTTGTATTTCAGTTTCTTTATCCAGTCATCACAATAACAACTGGGGAAAAGATAATTTGAATATAATTTCTTATAAAGGAATAGCTCAGATACCTGTAGGTAAATCTCAAATATATTTGTTTGTAAAGGGTTATTTACCATTTATCATGTATCTAATGCCAAGCGAAATTTGAAAAGTATGTCCTTTCTGCAAAGTTTTGTCCAAACACATTTTTTAAGTATGACTTTTAAAATGTAATCCAACATCCTAATTTTGTTTTAATTTTTGTTTTAGTGAAAATTGTTGGCTGAGTCTAGCAATGAAAAATGCCATTAAGATTATTGTAAATTTTCATCAGTTTTGGAAATTCAGACTAAATAACATTACTTAACCATATTTTTACTTTCTTTTTTAATATTTCATTTACACATATAAGTAGGCATATTTACTCAAATAATTGTTAGTCAGATATTTGAGGAGCAATTAAGTTAGCTCAGATCAACAAGTATTACTACAATAATAAACTATAGCAATGAATATCTTTCGTTAAAAACACATACATTTCTCTATAAAATATAAGAAATATAAAAATATTCAAACAAGTTAGGGTATGACCTCCATAATCCAGAGATATTTGAGAGAAAGGAGCTGGCAAAGAAAACAATGAAATTAGAAAAATCAGTTTCAAGTATCTGATCCAAGTGTGAAAATCAAAATTTAAATAGCATTTTTAATAACTCAGTAAAGTGCTACCAAATATATATATGTATATATATATGTATATATATATATATACATATATATTTATTTACATATACAGTATATGTATACTCACACATATATATTTTATTCACTTTTATATAAATAAACACTTATATATAAATTTTCAGGTGAAGTATGATCATATTTAAAAAGAAAGAATAATGTTTACAAAGTTCAATTGAAATCTATCAATACTAATCATTTAATAGGCCCTTTCCTTAACATACACAATGTAATGTAATATAAGATAATATAATATGCTTCTATTGGGAAAATGAAGGCCAATAAAATCATTGTCACCGTGGTAAGGCCAGTTTATACTTATCTTGCATTGTGATAAAATATTTCGGTTGTATGTTAGGTTCTTAAAGTACTGATGCCAACTTATAGTTTGAAATACTAATTCAGGTAACCATTCTATGAATTCATAATTAATCTAAGTTAAAAATACACATAGTTGAAGAGTAAACTTTTTAATACTGAGCTGTCCATTATGACAGCCCTTATCAAAGAATGGCATTCAAATTTAGAATTAAAACTGAATAAAATTAAAAATCTACTTTTTCATTTGTATTGGCATCATTCTGTCCAGCAGTCACGTGTGGGCAGCTGGACCTGTGCAGGAAGTTCACTATGTACTTGAAACCAAACTTGTCTGTGTCTGGCCAGACAGCAGATGCATATCAGACAAGTTATGTGGAGGGATTTATCATTTACAGATAAGTAGCAAGGGACAACAGAGCCCATGATTATCTCAAGCTGTTCTCCAAGACTCAGAAAGCTTCCTATGGTGGAGTGGATAGAGTCTTGACTGTGTATACCCACTTTCATCACAGGTAAGGGATCCCAAAAGACAGACCAGATGTTAGCCATCTGTGGGCCATATGAGTCACAGGACACTCTGAATGATATCCTTTTCTGACAGGGTAGGAAGTGAAGTCCAGGCCGTGCTGGACAGCTCCCTTCTTGTGTCAAGATGTTGCACTCACAATACATTTTAATTAGACTTGAAAACTACACCTAAGAAAAGGGTAAGAAGTGGGTTGGTCTGAGGTCACCCAGAGAACGGAACCACAACACCTGTGGGACAGCCCAGATGCAGCGCAGACCCATCCTTCTGCTGGGTAGTTCTCATCTAGTAAGAGATGTGTGTCAACAACTGATCTCAGTGCAGTGTGACATGAATAAGGTACAAATATAAGGTGCTAAAGTAGCAGTGAAGAGCTTCCAAGTCACTTTGAATGTAGTGGACAAATGTTATCAAGGATAACTTCCGAGAACAATTTAAGATTTCAAAGAAAAATAGAAGCATAGATCTCTGTTATTTTAGGAGTATGTTTTGAGAAAATGAGAACATTCTTGCTTTCCATTGATCTCCAGTTTGCTCTTCCAGGAATAAAGAACAATCCTTTAGTGGGGAGAAGGAAAATGTTGTTACGATAAAATATGCCATTTGCAGAAGTCTACTATTATGATAATAGCAACATTAGTTGACACTGTTTTATCCTTTTGTTTATGAAACAAACTTCTTAAGAAAAAGTCGGATGTCAAATTAACAAACCAACAAGATATCCACAGTTACTCATCTGCTGTGAAGAGACCCCCTTTCTGTGCATTTTCCCAGCTGAATACGTTTATGTGAAATAAGTATATGTGTCTGCAAAACTGAAGGTGTTTTTCCCCTGTATTTCCCTTACTTTTGATCACTCATTTTCTTTTTTCTTAAAATCACACCCCACTTTCATTACACCTCCTATTTGTTATATAATTGCATGTCTCCAGCCTGCCTTGATTGGAGAGTGAAGCTATGAATCTGAGACTATCCTACTTTGCAAGAAAACATGCTGACCTGCCGTAATTGTAGTTTTATATTTGCATTCTGACAGAGGACATTTGATCCCCGGTACAGGGGCACAGACCATTTATTACTCATAGCCAAAGCAAAAGTCAGAGTACCACCCTAGGAGTGCACGTTTCCTGAGCCCCATCCCGCACAAATATTCAC
This sequence comes from Loris lydekkerianus, assembly GCA_963574355.1. Taxonomy (NCBI): domain Eukaryota; kingdom Metazoa; phylum Chordata; class Mammalia; order Primates; family Lorisidae; genus Loris; species Loris lydekkerianus. The sequence goes on from CAUYPK010128869.1 coordinate 12,576, forward strand.
ATGAATGGATAGCCCAGTTTACACTGCAAAAGAGGAACCTTGAGTTTTAAGACTTGAGACTTATTTAGAGATTTAGAGAGAGTACACACTGACACCTCACCCCAATTGGAGGGAAAGGGAGAGGAGGGAGAGAAGGGGAAAAATAAAGGGGAGGAGAGAGAGAAAGGTATTAAGGGCAAGGTTTGCTTTGAAATGCTAACAAATCCTTTCCAGTTCTGGTGGTAAAGGCAGAGGTGAGGAGGGGAGAGGGAGGAGAAGGTCTCTAGCGTCCAAATCTTTTCACTGCTCTGGAATGTAAGCTAACTGCTTTGGTGGAGAAAAGCCTTGGTATCTGCCTAGAAGTTTCTATTTCCAGGGCTGAAATTCAATCATCTTTAACTTTTACTCTTTGGTTACAAAACCTGGATTGTCCTCAAAAACTAATATCTTCCTCCTGAACATTCCTAGAGTACTTGCTGTTCTTTTATTGTATTGAACATATTTCTTCCCCCTCTATTTCTAGCTGTCCTTTATAAAATTATGTCTTTATTTTTCCCAAATAGAAGTGTAAAATGGAAGTAACTCTCATATGGTGCTATCTCTCAAAGACTGTGACATCAGGAAAAGAGAAAACAAACACTTTCAAATACATGTTATAGGTCAGGAACAAATCTCAGCAATCTTCATACAGTCTCATTTGATCTGTATGAGAATCATGCAGGACTGATGTTATCTTCACTTTTTTTTGAGAAAACTGAAGCTCAAAGAACTTAAGTAACTTTTATAAGTATATGCAGTTTTGAAATTGGGAATTTCAGGATTCCAATGCCTTTCTTTAAAAATTTTTTTGTCATAACTTGAAAATAACAATATAGTCTAAAAATAAAGGATTGGTGGTACTTACATGATAACTAAGAGATTAAATGTTATAAATTGCACTTGAATGCAGGGAAAATTGTACCATTTGTTCATTTTTAATGACCCCTCAAAGCATTTAATGAGACTTTTAAAGTTTAGCCAGAAGAAAATTATAATAATTAAATACAAATATATAATGTTTATAATTGATTTATGCATTCAACATGATTTAGAAAATGCAATTAATTGATTATAAAAATATTTCTATTAAAAAACTACACATTGACACTTAATATAAACAACATTTTTTTTTCAGTCCTAGAGAATAAACAGAAAAATAGTGTCCAAAACCCAATGGTTGTGTGCCATATCATTAGTTGCAGAAAACAAGGTCATCAGGAGACAAGGAAAAGCTATATCAAAGTGCTTAAGCTGTCTCCAACAACTAAAAAAATTATGCTGAAAATCAGCCAACTTTCTCTTCTCGCCTGGAGGTGACCACTGCCAGTGTGGAGTGTTCAGCAAAGTGGAGAAGAGCTGAACAAATAACTCAAGATGCGCATATTACCCTGGTTGGAAAGTGGTAAGTAGTCTGTTATTTAAAGCTGCGATATGGAGATAAAGAGAGGATGCCAGCAAGAGAATGCTGTTAGGATATACGGAATGGTTGGTGAGCTCCTCTTACGGGGTCAGCTTACTGGCAAATCCATGACAATTAACACAGGAAATTATGCCAGAAAATAATAAGCACTGTGTGTGGCATGAAAAAAAAATAAGCCATCTGAACCTGTACTGAATGACTTAGCATTGCAGGCCAGGGACAGTAAAGTGTAAGACCATTTCCATGATGTTTTGAATCCCTCCAACACCTGAACTATAGGTCAGGGATCTGCAGTTGACCAGTCAATATCTCTTCTTGGGTATCTCAGTCAAAAGATGACTAAGGAGTTTCAGTCAGGAGAGCGGGAGTTCATCCCATCAGAATGACCTAATCTCACAGAGACTGGGTATAGTTTAAGAATCTTCTTCATCCATGTCTTCGAGATAAAATTTTCCCTCTCTGAATAGCCCCATCAGTTTACACACCAGGTGATCATTTAGATTGCACATGTCCCTGGGAAATCACGAAGAGGACTTCCACAAGGAGGACACACTGTTGTGAGCATGTGCACTTGTGTATATGTGAAAGAGAGCATGAGCACACGCAAGAGAAATGTTTCATATTTTATCAGGGGACCTTGTTAATTTCCCCTTGTCAGTATTCATGCCTCCTGAATGATTCTCTATTACGCAGCTAATAAGCAAGAAATTTTATTCCAGTCAATTAATTCTCTGGTTCTCCTATTTCTTGAGAATAGTGGAAAATTAATTCCTATTATTATTCAGAATCATACATTTCAATGGCTGTACACTTATCAGATAAAAGACAATTACAATACCTAAGATAAATTTTAAAATCTCTGATTTCTTAACTTGTTTTCAGAAGTCGATGTTGAAGGGGGTGGCAGGAAGTGGGTGTTTGCAGCCCATACCCAGGAACTGACTCAACCCTCACCCAAGAACCAGGTCCTGCATTCCAGTGGGTTGGCTGAGCTACCCAGAAAGGTGACCCATAACATAGGACTGACAGTTCTGCTCAAACCAGCCGATTAGCAAACCTAATTGCCTAATCTTTGGCCTATCAAACTATTCTTAAAAACCCTGCCTTCAGAATTCTTTAAGAGGCAGATTTGAGAAATTCCTCCACCTCCTCGCTTAATGAAACGAGGAAACGCTATGGAAACAAAACTCTTTCTCTGCTATAAATATCTGCTATCTCAGCCTATCGGCTCCTTTTGGAGCACTAGGCAAACAAATCGGGTTGGAGGGTAACAAACAGTATTACAGGTGTGCGGCAAAGAGATCTCTGTTGCTAAAGAGATCCTCTGAAACCTCTGCTAGTTAGCTTGCCATAATACCATTGGTTCAGTAGTTTCCTTGATATCATTTCTGATTATATGACAATTTTGTGATTTTGATTTATGTTTTTTCCTCATCTTGCACTTAACCCCTTCAGATTCTGGCATGACTATGACCTTTTAAAAATATTTGACCTTCATCACCTCTATTTCTGATTAATGCTTAAGGGACTGTTCCTGCTCCATTCTGCCCCATGTTATATCATTTTTAAAAACACATGTCTATATGTCTAAAAGAATGTCTCTTAAGATTCATAAAATTTAATTTGCATTTAGATGAAATTCAATATAATTAGAAGAAAAATTCTTTAAAAATTCTGGTTTGTTTTTAGCTATAAAATTAAAGCTATAGGATTGTATTAAAGGCATAAATTAAAGCATTCAAATTAAATGCCATAAATTTTTGTGAAATGATATCCATACACTAATAGAAAGTCATTACTATTAATATGTGATATTCCAAAGTAAGTCAGATTAGTGCTTTATAAATTATCATCTGCCATAGAAGGAGTGGGAAGAAGACAGCTTGCCAAAAGAAGTTACGTCTCATAAAGTACAAACACTATCTTAAATTTCTGAATTTTTAGAGAAAAGTGAATCTTTTGGCTACTATTGAAATACTTGCCTGAACAAGAAGGGGATTAGTCCTATTAACTGCCAAAAAGGGAGGCATCTGTTTATTTTTACAGGAGAAGTGCTACTTTTATGCCAACAGATCTGAGATCGTGCAAAACAAGATCAAAACACTCCAAGAAGATCTAGAAAAGAG
>CAUYPK010128870.1:0-31533 GCA_963574355.1 Loris lydekkerianus
CCCCCCCCCCCCCCCCCCCGTGGCTCTTAGGTATTTTGTCTCAGGTTTCCTGCCACTCCTCACATCAGGTGGCCCCTCAGGCTGATGAGCCATCCAACAAAACACATACACATGTCCCCACCTACTGGTGCCCCCTCCTCACAGGGACACAGTGACAGAACACTAAGGTTAATTTCGCTTGCTTTAGTGTATACAGTGAATACCACTGTTATTTTCTTAGCTAATGGATTGTGAGCTCTCAAATGTGCTTGTTTGTCAGAGTAATGTTTTAAAGATTTCAATAATATGACAAAAATTCAAAAGATACAAAAAGGCATAGAGTGAAAGTATCCCTACCACGGCACCCTCCCAAAGCCCCCAGCCCCCTATCCCAGGAGCAACTAATATAACCCATTTTTATGGTTCTATACAAAACATTTTATTTATATAATATTGGATCCTAGTCATATACAAATGAAAATAGGTACTTTTATGTATGCTTGTATGTAATATGTGCAAAGTATATATTTCCACCTTTTTATACATGTGGTAGCATACTATGCATCTGTTGTGCATTTAGCATTTTTTACTTAACAATACATTTTAATAACATTCTATAGCAGTACATAAAGTACTTCCTCATCTTTTCTTTTTTTTTTTTTTTTTTTACAAATGCATAGTCTTTCATTGTATGCCTCTTCCATTAATCATTTAGCCAGCCCCTTCTGATTGGCATTCTAGTACTTATCATCACAGCATTGTTTGCACATACAGAGGATCAGTTACTAGAAATGAAATTATTGGGTGAAGATGTTTATTTGTAATTTTGGGTAGCACTTTCCAAGTTGGAGGCAGTAGCAATTTATGTACTTGGCAACAATATATGAAAATGCCTATTTTCTTGTACCCTTGAAAATACAATGTGCTATCAAACTTATAGATCTTTGCCAATCTGATAGGTGAAAAATGCCATCTTAGTGTAGTTTTGTTAGCGTATCTCTTTATTACTGAAGTAGAATGTCTTAGGTCTATGAGTCATTTTGTTGCACCCAAATGCTAATGGAATTATGGAGAATTACGCCAGCACACTGAGTCCAGTTGAGTTTTAGAGTCCTTTATTTAATCAGCACAGAGTGGGGTTCATATCCAAAGAACTCTCAGCCAAGAGAAGTAGGGGAGCAGTTTTTAACTTGTGCTTTCAGTTGGGAGGGATTTCGAAGAGTGAAAGGGTTACAGAAGCAAAATTTGCCAGATTAGAGTCTATAGGGAGGAAATAAGTGGTTACAAAAGGGCCTTGAAGAAGAGCAGGTGTTGCATCCAGACTGGGAGTTTTCAAGGTCTTGCAACTTTAAACTTACCTTTCTGTTCTGTACTTAGGAGGGTATACTGTGCTTAGGAGCCTGTAACAATATGTGAGGGGAGGGCTTGGGGGCGGCAAAGTTTTAAACCATGTACAAGATGGAGTCAGCCGGTACAAAATGGAGTTGGTCAGGCTCCACACTGGACCCACAGATGCCCAAACGGGTGCTGTTACCACAAGGAGGTCCTATAGTTTACACAGCCTCATGTCTACTGCCTGCCTGTTTCCTTCACCTGCTTATAGTTCCTTTTTAAACTTTCTAGGCCTTACTTTTGAGGATGGAAACATTTTATTTCCTTCAGTCCAACTGATACTGAATTTTGCTTTTCTCAGTGTAAATCTTTTTCGGCTATTTCTGATTGCATTCCTCAGGTGCTTACCATGTACCCAGACTTCTCAATAATCAAAGAGATGTTAATTGCTTACTTTCTTTGATAGCAGGCACTTCTACTTGAAAGGTAAAAATGTTTTCTGTTACACAATGAGAATATTAAAGAAATAGTGGATTATTTAAAGAAAGATAACTTCAGGAAATAAGAAGAGGATACCTCAGAAATTGAAAGAAGTTTATGGGAAAGAGACATATATACAGAATTATCAGGACTTATTGGGTGATTGGGGTGCTGCCTTACTTGCAAAATTCATGTTTAGACATGTAGGGTGGAGGGAGGATGGTAAAATGGTAGGCTGGTTCACATGGGAATCTTAGCTTGAAGTTAGTGTATTTCAACTTGGTATTGGAACATTGTGTTTGCAGGGGTACAAGAAAATAGGCATTTTCATATATTGTTGCCAGGTGAACAGGCAAGTTGGTTAGACTATTGATGAAAGCAAATGAGCACATTTTATTTGTGGTGTTGTGATATCATTGTTGCTGTTTTTCCCCACAAGGTATGGAGCATTGTACTGAAGGCTTATGGTGGCCAGAACCTTCCTAGTAATAGCTCATTCATTCATTTGGCCTTCATTCATTTGGTAGACACGAGCACCTCTGATATAACCTTTCAGTTGTAGCTGAAGGGGCTTTTGGTTCAAGATGGAGGACTAGAGATATCTCCTTACCAGCCGCTTTCAGTTGTAGCTGAGAACACCTGATTGAATACTTGGTCGTGGGCAGTATTTTGTAAATCTGGAAATCAGAGTGGCATTTCTTTCTGGCTTATTTTCCAGGACCTACTGGTCTCAGCTTTACACTAGGCTATGAATATAGAAGCCTTCTTTATAGCGGCATTATTTCAGTTCATAGACCCAGTGTCCTCAAACTTTTAAACAGGGGGCCAATTCACTGTCCCTCAGACCGTTGGAGGGCCGGACTGTAGTTAAAAAAAAACACAACAATTATGAACAAATTCCTATGCATACTGCACATATCTTATTTTGAAGTAAAAAACAAAACGGGAACAAATACAATTCATATCGCTTCAAGTGGCCCGCTGGCTGCAGTTTGAGGACGCCTGCCCTAGACCCATCAGTATTTTCTTTGCTCTCAGGTGAGCAGGCAGTGTAGTGCCCCCAACCTCCTGTTCCAACAATAATCACTGTCAACTGAGGTGCTTATTTGGTCCCAGTGTTGTGTCAGTCTTCCTAACAGCCTTGCAAGGTGGATATAAATTACATCTTCCATATTTGGAATCACTTAAGTTCTTTCTGTGAACCAGCCACCATGCCAAGGGGACACTGAGGAGTACAAATGCAGTCCTTAGTCTTAAGGCAGTTAGAGTCAAGTGAGGGAGATGCATTCTAATCAAATGATTCCACCTATACATGTAGAATTGACAAGTGACAATTGACTGACAGGCAAGGGAATACTCTGGTAGAGTGTAACAGAGAAATCCGACCTAGGGCTAGTGAGGGAAGGCTTATCTAAAGACACGAGCGTGGGCTGAGCTGTGGAGGATGCATAGGAGTGAAGGGCAAAGGAAGGATGGTGCTGGGAGGTGAGGAGAGGAGTTTCATATAGAGGTAAGAGCCTGGACAAAGACATGCCTCAATCAGGGTTAATTGTGGACAACAGGATCTCCACTGGCTAGTGTAAGCAAATAGTGGTTTACAATAAGGAAGGCCTGAAGATACAGACTGTATTCAGAGTGAGTTTGCAAGAACAATTCTCCAAACCTCACAGCATACCTAGGCTGCACAGAAAACTTTTCCACTGCCACATTCAGAAAGCTCCTACACTGGGAAACTGCTGCCATGATGTCCGCTCCAGATCCACACCATGCATGACCTAGACCAGCCAAATGGATGTTTTTTTCCCTGCCTTGCCTACCATGTCACTCAGTTCTGAATCAGTCTTCCATGAATGTATAATTCCCATCTGGAATTCTAGCAGCAAAGGTGTTTGGACAGTGGAGTTTTTACCTAGCAGCCTGTGTAGTGCAGGGTGTATGTTCTGAGGGGGTGGAATGGATTTAGAGTGAGCCAGTCCACCATGTTTAGCATGGCAAGTGGACATGTTTGGAGAACTGAGAGAAGGTGGCTGTGGCCAGAGCCTGGAGTAGGAAGGACAGGAGGCTGGGGAAGGAGGCAAGCCCCTGTGGGCTGTGTGATTGCCTTTCATGAGAAGAGCTGATGGCTCAGGAATTAAGTTACTGGTTAGTAAGTGACCAATCCAGATGGAAACCGGAGTCTGTTTGCTTCTGGAACCTGTGCTTTTTTTCCATCTCCAGTTGGTAGCCTCATTCTCCAAAGCGTTGCTTGAATTCAGTCTGAATTCTGGGTGCATTTGTTTTCCATCTGAACTCAGGCTGCTTTGGGTGTGAAGGGGAGGATGTAGTAAAGATGGGTAGCCTTGACCTGACCAGCAGGGATGGGGTAGGGACATCATTACACTGTTAATGGAAGTCAGCAGTGTCATCAAAGTCTCCTCTTACTGCTGATTTCTCATTTTCTCCTGGCCTTCTGAGCCTAAGCAAAAAGCAAAATCCTGATAATTGTGAAGGAAAAATGCTCTTCTGGAGCAGCAGACCTTGGCTCCTGATGGAAGAATTAGAGACAGTGGTTACTAATAAACATTTCTTATGGTAGTCAAAATAGTGTTAGTGCCACATACTAAAAAAACAGTAAAGACCTGTATTGTATGGCTGTCTCTAGGATTCTTTCAAGATGTAAAGGCATGCCAGATGCTTACATGTAAAAATTACATGAGAAATAAGATATTACTCTATCCATATAATTTAATAGTTCACCAGCCCAAATTAAACTAAACTAGGTGACAGGGAGGAGAGTGTAAATGTAGCATGGTTATAGTTCAAGCTCAGATTCTCAATCTGCAGAATTGCTGCAGTGATTAGGCTTTGCAGTGAGATTCTTTCTGAAAAGGAAATGCTACATTTGTACAGGATATATGGGTAGCTAGAAAGAGATAACTATAGAGCTTGACAATCAAGAGTACGTACTATGTACTAAGTTCATGTTCTAGCTGTACTGTTTGCTAGCTGAGTGGTCTTGGTAAACTACTTCCCTTACCTAACTGAATTTCCTGTTTTGCAAGATGGAAATAGCAGGACCTACCTTGCAGAGTTATTATGAAGGTGAAAATGGATCATGCAGTATTAGGTACTTGCAGTGCCTGGCACTTAACAGCAAAGTAATGAATGCGTGTTACCTGACATCATTCTGTCTCTGGTGATAGTTTGAAAGATTTAGCTTATCTTAGTCAGCAGCAACTGTGAGTTTCACATTAGGCACAGAGAGATTCCTACACCTTTTAAGCTGTTGAAATTAGATCCCTAAGTGAGTTTGACAATATGTGGTTAAAGGCATCTTTGTGGGTTTATTTCCCTGAAGAAACAGATAAGATTAAATTGCTCTGTTAGGATTTAATTTTACCTAACTTCTCTACAGACAAAACCAGAAATTATTTATTACAGCTTCCTTAAAATCAATAATTATTTCAAAATAAAAGGTAAAAAAAAAGGGATTAAAAAAAAAGTTATCTAACCTTATAGGTAAGGGAGATGGCCCAGCCTTTACAATGTTGGATAACATTATTTGATAAAGGTATATAAAGTTCAGCTTTTGTCAGTATAGGAGAGCTCAGATTAACCTTTATGTCTCCAGACTTTGAGAGTTTGTCCATTTTTAAATTTATTCAGTCATTTAACAAATACTTATTGTTTCCAGTGTGGCTAGACATCTGTCTAGGCACATGGGATGCAGCAGTGATCGGGATAGACAAAATTTCCTATGCTTTGTGGGCCTTATATTGTAGTGGGATGGGGTGAGTGACGAGTACAAACAAGATTTATTGAGCATAAAGTAGAATGGTTTAATGTTAAAACATGCCTGCTGAGCTCTGTCACCTTGTCTAGCTCCTTTTCTTTATTCCTCATTTAACAATCCCTCCATGGTTTTTTCCTAGTCTTCTTTTCTTCTCCTTTTGTTTTTTTTAAGATGGGATCTTGCTATGTTGCCCAGGCTGTTCTTGACTCCTGGCCTTACGTGATTCTCCTGCCTCAGCCTCCCGAGTGGCTGGGACTACAGGTGCCCACTGTGCCTGGATCTTTTCTTTTTAACTCTATCTTCCTTGGGAATCTTCTTCAAACCCATGAAAGATGAACCTATATTAACCAAACATAGAAAGACTGCTGTAAAAATGAATCAACATCATGTTCCTGTAGATAGTCTGTGTAGATAATCAAGTTAGAATAGAAAGTTTGGGCTCAGAATGGTCTAATGTGAAAGTTAGCCTCAGGCTGCCATCTCCAATGCAGGACTGGCTATATCACTGGCCAAGGCAGATCTTCTTTCCTTTGGGCCTTGCTTGAAGGATAGATTAGTTGGGGAGTAGCTGCTATAACAAATATACCCCACATTTTAACAACTCATCATAAAAAATATATTTCTCACTTAGTATATGTTTGGTAAGTGGCTTTCCTCCCCATGGTCATTTAGGCACCAGGGCTCTTGTTCTGTGACTCTGCCATTCTCTGTTTGGTGGAAGGAGGTACTAGTTCTACCCAGAAGTGGTGCAAGTCACTGGTACTCATCTTGCTATGGCTACAATTCAGTCACATGGTTACATTTAACTGCAAAGAAGGCTGGAAAACATCATTTTTGGTTGGGCAGCTACTCAATGACACCTCTAGACCAGGCATGGTAGGTGAATTATTGGAGGACATCCCCATAATCTCACATATCAGCACTGCCATCATTTGCCTCTGTGACTTCTTTTTTTTCTCAGCCCCATGGCTGACCAAGTGCTATGATCTTTCTTTAGGCAGATTAATATTCAGTGTACTCTTACCAGCCTGTCAGCCATTCTTTTATTCAGGGCAAGTAAGTCTTGTCACATCTTTGCTCATAAGATCATGTTTTGATCAGCAATTGCCCTGTGACAATCTTATTTTCAAAATATTTTTGGCAGTGGAAGTGTCCTCACATATTTACTGTGGGCGTGGTATGAGCTTTTGCTACTCCAGATGGTTTGTTTATTAAGACATCAAAAGAACACTGTTTTGAGATCATTACACCCTCATAGATGAAATGGTGGACTCTAAGGCAGCATTTATAGGATGCCTCCAGGGCAGGATTATATTCTGCACAGAAATGTCCTATGGTTGAAACAACATACATACCCTTTTAAAGTTCTCCCTGACAGTGCCTCCTTGTGATTCACATAGTCAACTTTGCTTGATTTTTAAGATAGTTCAGGGGTAAATGTCATCTTTTGGGAATTTATTAATAGTATTACTTTTTAATGAGTCGTTTGAAGTCTCTATCATTATAAACAGCCTGTTTTCCCTAGAGATAATAAGTCGCAGTGCCAAATATTTGCATTTCACCTGAAACAAAACCAAGAGTTGAATGTTTTAAATATAAAAAAAATCTAATTCTCCTGTATCTAGAGAAACTGTATAATGAACCATATGTATGTAGCTTAAGCATACAGATGTGGAAGATTTCTCTCTTTCTTTCCCCCCTTTTATTTTTAAAAAAGAGCTCAACACTGGCAGAACCCCAAATCAGCACCAAGTAGCAAATATTTCCACCCAGCCAATAGAACCCTTGGAGCTGGAGCTGGTGCTGGCCTGGGAGGCCCATGTGCGTGTGTGCACAGTGGGCTTCTCCTGCTTCTGGCTTCTACGTGGAAGGCTAAGGCCTCATAGCCCACTGGCCCACATTTGTCAATGCCTTCTGCTTCCCCCCGTCCCCCAATAAGCTGTTCTCTCTTAGTATTGATGTTGCAGATCTTTGTCTAAAAAGTTGTGTTGATCATTGTGGGTGATTTTGGGGTTGGTTTAGAGGAGATGGGTCTATGTGTCTGGGCCTGCAGTGAGACAGCCCCTACTTGCTACAAAGAGGTGCTGAGCTGCCATCCCACTGCCATGATGAGCCTTCCTCCGGCTTCCCCCCCCTTTTCCTCTCATAACCCTGCCTAACTCTGGGCTTACCTCTAGCTGGTATCACTGACAGGGCCTTAGCTGGTTTTCCTGCCTTTTGTGTTTCTCCTTCCCTTCTGCTCACTGAAGTGATCATCTTGTAAGTCAAATGTGATTATTTGATTATCCTATTTAATACTTATCTATGGCTCCCCATCATCTTCTAGATGCAGTGTGAGCCCTTCAACTTGGTGTACTTGAGCCTTCATGCCCTGGGCCGAGGCCTGAGTATTTGTATTTCTATCAAGTCCTCAGGTGATGCTGATGTGGGTGGTGTGGGGACCACGTGTAAGTACCAAAGGTCTAGGGAACCCTGCCTTATGCAAACACTTACATAACTGTTTTGAAATTGCTTGTTTGTCTTTCTCTCTCATTGGACTCCATGCTTCTTGGGAAAAAGAATCTGCCCATCAGCATATCCCTAGTGAGTAGTATCTGGGGTATCGTCAGCCTTCAGTACGTATCTGCTGAATGAGCAAATGAACCAGTCACTGTTTATTCAGTGAAGTTCAAATCATTTTGCTTCTTGCAGTGGATCAGCTTTCTTTTGGAATATTTTGGCTTAATGGTGTGTGCAATGCCATCTACTCCTACCACGTGCCCTTACCTGTCCTTGAAACACTCACTTAATGAATATGGAACTTGAGAGCTCCTGTAGATATCAGACCATAGGTGACTACAGGAAGACAGATAGGGACTTCTTTTAATAGATAGCAGACTTTAAAATTGGAGAATGGACTCACAGGTTTTCTTTCATTAATAACATCATAGAACAGTGTTTCCACATCTCTTGCAATATATGGCACACATCTGACTTACTCGAGCCCGTCAATAAGTGGAAATCACTATGCTTTTTAGTATCTGTGATGCAGGTGCTAGGGGCTATAGGTGGGACAAAGGAGTATCTGTTGTGGCTCTAGCCCTCTGGGTTGAACCCTGGGAGGAGAGATTTAAGAACACTTGAAATGTTCAAACTGTATGGTACTTACAATAAACATCATAAAGGTTCATATTTTTAAAGGTGCTCAGTTCACTTGGTTTATTAAGTCAATTTAAAAGATATGATGACAAGCAAAGGGAGCGAGGTGGGCGTAGGTCAGCACACTTAGTGCAAGCTGCTAGAAGGACTGTACTGTGTATGGGTTATACAATGTTCATGTGCTCTCTCCCTTTGTCTTGAAGCCTTTTAGGTTTTAGGGAATAGGAACTCTCTTTGCCAGCTTAATTTTTCTTGAAAAAGAGCAGGGGGTGGGGTTCTTATAGGAATCCAAGAAATGAAAGCTAAGGAGTGGCCTAGTGGTCCATAGGGGTGGGAGTCATTGGCTGTTCATGCTTGTTTTGCTGTTAGCAGGCCTTGCCCTAGTTGCCTGGAGTTTACTTCACTGTTCACTTACTTTTTGGCAGCAGCCTTCCTTACTTTCTCTCTTCTTAGGTCACTTTCTCTCAACTTCACAGCTTCACCTGATCCTTGGCTCTGGATCCCTCAGAACTGTCAGCCCTTCCTGGCCCTTACTGTACATCCTGGCTTTACTGCGGATCTGTTCATAGTCTGCTTTCTCCCTTGTCTGTCTTTATATTTCTCATCCACATCCCCAAGAGTGAGCATCTGGCCTAAGTTCCTGTAAGAGCTTTCCATGCCAGAGCATCCCAAAGGCCAGCATACTGCCCACCCTTACTCTGACTCTGTCAGGTGTGACCCTGTGTGAAGTGGACCATGTAGCCCACACATGACTGCCTGGCCTGCTTTTGTAGCAGAGTGAGGGAGATGGGCAGTGTCCTCTGTCATGGCTGTGGGCATGGCAGGTACATTGGAGAGCTTGTTGGCTCAATAGGACTTTAGTACTGGGTAGGATTTACACAGGCTGTGATCAGAGGAAGAATGTTCTAAGAAAAAGATATAAATCAAACCCAAGAGCATATAGGCAATTGAAAAGGCTTCTGAGAGGAGGCTGGGGTACGAGGGTCTTGAAGGCCAGGTGGAGGTGGTGGACTTTTTGTTATGCAACAGGTCATCTCTGTGGGGTTTTAAGCAGAGGAGTCAATCACCCTCTCCTGTCCATTCCCAACTTTGGTTGCCAGAATAGATTTGAGACCTGCTAAAAAGCCATTAATGCCACTCAGAAGTGAGTTGATGTGACAGGAAATAGGGAGCAGATGGTCATGGGTTTAGAGAAAGAGCAAACCTGGCAAATACAGGCTGACATCAACAACACCTGGATATGGAACCTTTGTCATCCCGAGGGGAGGATGGGGTGTATTCCAGGGAGTAGCAGCTTCCATGTTAGAACAAAGGAACGAAGCAGGCCCAACACCCAGAATGGGGATTCTGTGCCTTCATTCGTTGGGAAGTGGTGGGGCAGAGCTTTCAACCTGCATCCCACCTGCTTCATGAGACATCTTTGCTACCTGTTTACTCATAAACATCTGTTCTTAGGTCTTCTCCCCATGCCCAGCTTTCAAGTTCCATTGCTTCAACACTCTCTGTTAGTGCTGCCTTGACAGTGTTCCTGTGATTTCTCTCCATTATAATGTGGCTAGTAATCCAATCTAGTTCAAGCTGACGTCCCTATGCTCTACCTCCAAAACCCAGCAGACATCTGGGTTTGTTCAGAAAGTGCTGCTAGGACATGGTTTAGAATTTGGTGGGAGCATTTTGGAAAATTGTGTGGTTCATTTGGTGCTCAGATGGACTTTTGATCTTCCTTGCTTTCATTATGTGTATTGTTTGTTACTATAATGATAAGGATTTATGAAAAAAACTCAGATAGATTCAGTCCAGTTTAAAAAGTCCTGACATGCAAGAACTTGACTTTGAACAAGAAATTAAAAAAAAAGAAGGCCATTATTTGCTGCCTGTGGGGTTCACCAATGTATATGGGTAAGTCCCTTAAACTCTCTGAGCCTCAGTTTCCTTATCTGGATAAGGATAATAAGTAATGCTTTCTTACCTCTCAGAAGTCTTGAGATACTCAAGTGAGGAAGGAGTGTGTGAAATGCTTTGTAAATTTCAAAGCACTCTGTGAATTTAAGGTATTAACTAATAGACAGTGACTTTCTGGACATTTAAAAGTGGTTTGATTTATATTTAGTATAAACTCATCTAGTATAAAAGTGATATGTTTGTTATAAATTATTAACAACCATATAGCTCTCAACTTCTTTATGTAACTTTCCTTCTGAATGAGGGAACCAGATGTTTTCCTTAGGGAATAGCCTCTTTGCTGGGTGCGTTCTCATTCACCACTTCTGGGTATTTCATCTCATTGTCCTGGCCCTCCCAGGGCACTCTTAACCCAAGGTTTCAGATGTCAAAGTAATAGATATTTTATTTCAGAGATGACATCTCAAGGTTAAATCACAACTCATACTTTTATAGTCTTTTCTCTGAACACTGTCAGAGAGGAGATGCTGGTGTTCCTGGGAAGAATGGATTCCTGGAATGATGCATGTTTGTGTGTGTGTATGTGTGGGTGAGGATAGTTAAGGTGGGGAAGGGGATGGCCAGTTGTCTTTTGTAGGGATAGTGGATAAAAGGCCCTCTTAGTGATCAATTCTTTGAAAATGTGTTCAGAAGCAGGCAATTGATGACTCTTTGGCAGTAATACCCCTAACATTTTTTTCCTAGTCTCTTTTTGACCTAAAGCCTTACCCTTCTTGTGTTCACCTCTTGATTTCACAAAGGTAGTATCTGAGTCTTAAGAGTAGATGGGAAGGATGGAGGAAAAGCTCATCTCCTCCTCCCAGCATCATCATTTTCACCTCTTTGACCAATGCCTACAATAGCTTTTTTCCTGCACTCACCTGGTTTTCTGAGCTCTTAAAATCCTCAAATTTGACTTACACGCCCTCTAGTGGCAGGTATGATGCAACCCTTGTTACCCTGTTGATTGTGGCACTGTGACAGCTGTTCTCACCACTCAGCTCAATAGCTATAAGTCTTATCCCCAATTCACAAATGTAGAATGAGAAGCTCAGTGCTCTTGACTTACCGTTCAAGTAGGACTTCAGGACGTGGGATTTGAATCAAAGCTTTGGCTTCTAGATTTATATCGTGTAAATATGACAGAAAAAAAGGTAATATGGTTATAGCTGTTCTAGTTTTCCCCCCATAATTTAAAATCATGCAGATTATTTTACTGTCCATTCAGCTAATCTGAAAGGATCAAAATATGAGCAATACTTGAAATGAGGATTATAGTTTTCTTTAAAAACCCTTTATTCATTGCACTGGAAAAATTTTTGTCACTTACCAAGTGTTTAGTATTTCACGCTGAGTCCTGTTGACACCTTTGGGGAATGCAGAGGAAGTATAAAGCATGATGTTTGCGCTTAAATTTATTTTCTAGTTGCAGTCTAGTTATGAGGTGGTTAAATTTATTCCTTTGGAGGAAAAAATTAAATATAATATATAATCACTTTTATTGGTGGTTAATTTTTATACTTCATCTCACTAAAGGCAGGCTTTCTGAGCATTTTTTTTTTAAAAATTTATTTTGAAGTCCTTTTCAGTGGAGAGAGAACTGCAGGATAACAGCAACGGTTACCCTGATGAACCCTGGAGGATAACAGCAGAACAACGCGAGTACTATGTCAATCAGTTCCGGTCCCTACAGCCAGACCCCAGCTCCTTCATTTCAGGTGAGAACCTGGGCCCCCAAGCATTGTTCTCAGGGGTAGACTGGTCAGCATCTTGAGAAGCAGTTCACACAAAATGAGTATGGCAACTTCTGTGATTTCAATTTATTTCCCTTTAAGGTTGAATTTATACTTGATAAGGCTCAAGTATAAACCATGCAGAAAAGAAGGTGGCAGTGGCTTTTGGAAAATTGCTTCTGTTTTAAAGAGGTAAAATGGGAATTTAAAGGGAACCTGGTCCAGACCTCACACATTATTAGCAGAAACACTCTTGGAGCAGGAGAACCAAGTACCAAGGCGATACGTTTAATTGCTTCCTCATTATATTAAAGTTAGATTAAAGATAGAGGGTGGCTTTCTAAGAGTCAGTGTCACAAGTCTCCTTATCTCATATTCCCCTTTGAAATTCAATCTCAGGCCTGTTTTCTTTGCCTCCAGTGTTTCTTTCCTGGTTTTGCTGAGAGAAATGAAAATGGAGGAAAATTGGCCAGCATTTTTCCACATGTCAGTTCTTCTGGATTATCTTCAGATATATCTATTTCAGTTGAGTTCTCATGTAAAATTAAACCTGAGAGGAATTGATTTAATTCCTGTGTGCCTACATGGTACAGACTGAAGACTAAACAAACAGTGAAATAGTACAGGCTGGAAGAAAAATTCATAAAGCTTTCTTTTTATACTTCAATTTTGAAGAATAACAGTATGTCCTTGATAATTGTAGCCTGACATATTGAAGTGTGGACTAAGACTAGTTTTTTCTTGTGAAATAAGGTGTGTAATCGAAATATACTTATCTAAATAAATGCAGACATCACTTACTGATTGGTGGTAATGGCTTTATTGAAGAAAAATAGTGTAGATACCATAAATTAAAGCTGACATTATGATTTTTAAAAAAGCAGCATAAACCCAGATGGCACATACTGGCCACCTGCTAACTCCCACTCCTCCCACAATTGAGTTTCTTTATTATGTATATAGATATATAGCTAAATAGGAATAGGTACCTATTAGAAATGTTTTTATTTTATTTTAACTTTTTTATTTTGCAAAATTTCAAATGCAGATACAACTAGGTTGGCTAGTATAGCAAACCCTTGTGTACCTATCACTCAGCCTGGATGATTTTCTTTTATCTACTGTTGTGCCCTGCATAGTGGCGTTTCTGTTGGTCAACAATGGACCACATATATGGTGACAACTCTGTAATATTATAATGGAGCCAAAAAATTCTTATTGGCTAGTGATGTTGTAGTTGTCATAATGCTATAGCTTAATGCATCACTGGCATGTTCGTGGTGATGCTGGTGTAACCAAACCTGTGTTCTGATCATGTGAAAGCCTAGCACATACAATTATGTCCAATCCACACTACTTGGTAATGATAGTAAGTGACTATATACTGGTTTCTATTTTTACTATGCTATACTTTCATCATTGTTTTAGAGTGTACTTCTTCTACTTATAAAGATAAGTTAACTTTTTGGGCAGGTCCTTTAGGAGGTATTCAGAAGAAGTCTATTGTTATCAAGGCAGATGACAGATCCATGCCTGTTAATACCCCTAAAGACCTTCTTGGTGGGACAACATGTGGAGGTGGAAGACAGTGATAGTGATGATCATGACCCTGGGTAGGTCTAGGCCAATGTGTGTGTTCATGTTTTAATTTTTAACAAAAAACTTAAAAAGCAAAAAAATTATTTTAAATAAAAAAACTCCTATAGAATAAGGAGGAAGAATATATTTTTGTACAGCTGTATAATGTGTACTTTAAGCTGTGTTATTACAGGAGAGTCAAGTTAAAAAATTTAAAAGTTTACAAAGTAAAAAAGTTATGTCAGGCTTTAATTTAGTAAGGTTAATTTAGTAATGAAGAAAGAAAAATCTTTTAAATATTGTGTAGCTTAGGTGTCCAGTGTTTCTACAGTGTACAGTAGAGTACTGTGGTGTCCTTGACCTTCACATTCACTTACCACTCATTTCATTTGAAAAAATGTTTCCGAATGTATATTTAAAGATAAGGCCTCTTTAAAAAAGCATAAAGAAGCCAACCATGGTGACTCACACCTGTAATCCTAGCACTTTGGGAGGCTGAGATGAGTAGATCCCTAGAGCTCAGGAGTTTGACACCAGCCTGAGCAAGAGCAAGACCCTATTTCTACTAAAAACAGAAAAATTATCTGGGCATGGTGACGGGCACTTATAGTCCCAGCTACTTGGGAAGTTGAAGCAGGAGGATCTCTTGAGCCCAAGAGTTTGAGGTTACTGTGAGTTTTGACACCATGGCACTCTACCTAGGGCGACAGAAGGAGACTCTGTCTCTAGAAAAAAAAGCATAACATGGGTGGTGCCTGTGGCTCAAAGGGGTAGGACGCTGGCCCCATATGCCAGAGGTGGCAGGTTCAAACCCAGCCCTGGCCAAAAGATTAAAAAAAAAAAAAGCATAACCATAATTCATTGACATATGTAAAAAAAAAGAATATGGATTTCTTAATAGCATCAAGACCTCTCCTTGTTCATATTTCCCTGTTTGTCTCACAATGCTTTTTTAAAAAAAGCTCAGTTTGGTCAGGATCAAGAGAGGTCCATATGTTATAATTAGTTGATGTCTCTTTTAAAAAAATCTTTATTGAGATATTCAAATACCATAAAATTTACTCATTCAATACATACAGTTTAATGGTTTTAGTATATTCACAGAGTATATTCACAGTCTGAATTTAGGCCATTTCTACTCCCCCAATAAATCACGTGTTTATTAGTATTTATTCCCTTTTCCATCCCTCCTCACCTTCTATCTAGCTGTAGGTAACCACTAATGTACTTTCTCTCTGTATAGATTTGCCTATTCTGGGCTTTTAAGTGGAATCTTGTAATATGTGGTCTTTTGTGTCTTAGCATGATGTTTTAAAGGTTCATCCATGTTGTAGTGTATACCACAGCTTCATTCTTTTTTTGTGGTGGAATGATTTCATTATAAGGATAAATCCCATTTTATTCATCTCTTCATTAGTTGTTGGGCATAATTATGGGTTGCTTCCAATTTGAGAGTATTAAGATTATCACTGCTATGAACATTTGTGTACATATAGTATTTTGTGAACATGTTTTTCATTTCTCTTGGGTATATGAGGAGTGGAATTACTAGATCGTGTGGTAACTCTACATTGATGTGAGGAACAGTCAGACTGTGTTCTAAAGTATCTGCCCCATTTTATATTCCCATCAGCAGTGGATGAGGGTTTCAGTTACTCCATATCCTTGCCAACACTTACCTGTCTTCTGATTATAGTCTTCCTAGTGAGCATGAAGTGGTTTCTCTTTGTGGCTGTGATTTGAATTTCCCTGAAGAATAATGATGTTGAAGCATCTTTTAATGTACTTATTGGCCATTCATATAACTTCTTTGGGGGAAAATATCTTTTTAAATCCTTTGTCATTAAAAAATGTTATTGAGTTGTAAGAATTCTTTATATATTTTATATACTAGTTCCTTATCAGGTATATGATTTGCAAATCTTCCCCCCTTTGTGGTTTGTCTTTTTATTTTCCTAGTGGTATCCTTTGAAGCACAAAGTTTTTGATATTTGTAATGTCCAGTTTATCTCCAGTTTCTTTTGTTCCTTGTGTTTGTGTCATACTTAAGAAACTATTGTCTAATCCAAGTTCACAGAAATTTACGTTTTTTCTTATCTAAGAGTTTATAGTTTTTATGACATATTTTGAGTTAATTTCTGTGTCTGGTATGAGATAGGGTTTCAAATGTATTATTCTTTTCTATGTGGATACCCAGTTATCTCAGCACTGTTTGCTGAAAAAAAAAAAATGACGCTTTCCCCCCTATTTAATTGTCTTGGCATCCTTGTCAAAATTTAATCGACTGTAAATATAAAAGTTTATTTCTAGACTCTTGCTTTTATTCCATTGATGTATTTATTTGTCCTAATGCCAATACTGTTATCTTGATGTAGTAAATTTTGAAATTAGAAAAGTGGGGCCGGGCGCAGTGCCTCATGCCTGTAATCCTAGTACTCTGGGAGGCCAAGGTAGGTGGATTGCTTGAGCTCACAAGTTTGAGACCAGCCTGAGCAAAAAGCAAGACTCCGTCTACTAAAAATAGAAAAACTGAGGCAAGAGGATCGCTTGAGCCCAAGAGTTAGAGGTTGCTGTGAGCTACAGTGCCAGGGCACTGTACCCAGTGTGACAGCTTGAGATTCTGTCTCAAAAAACAAAAAAAGTGGGAATCCTCCAACTTTTTTTCTTTTTATTCAGTTCTGTTTTGATTTTAATATTTAAGGATTTTTTTTTTTTTTTTCTTTGAGACAGACTCTCACTATGTCACCCTCGGTAGAGTGCTGTGGTGTTACAGCTCATAGCAATGTCAAACTCTTGGGCTTAAGCGATTCTCTTCCCTCAGCTTCCCAAGAAGCTGGGACTACAGGCGCCCGCCACAATGCCCAGCTATTTTTTTGTTGCAGTTGTCATTGTTGTTTAGCAGGCCTGGGCCGAGTTCAAATCTGCCAGTCCCGGTGTATGTGGCTGGAGCCCTAACCACTGAGCTACAGGCGCTGAGGCATTGAGGATGTTTTAAAATTTAATTTTAATACCTTATAATTCTAAATTTGAGCCTGTAACAAGCCATTATTATCCAGAGAAGTCTAAGCTCTATTCCTGTTCCTTCTCCCCTAATCCTTCACTGCGTCATAAGTAGCCATCGTTTGTTATGGTTTGCCTTATAAAAAATAAAAGCAAATGCATGTGCATGTCTATCATGTATGTGTGTGTATCCCCATATTGTCTTAGATACATGATAGCGTACTTTTCTGCACCTTGATTTTTCATATAGTAAACTCTGATGATTACTCCATAGTTATATATCAGGGCACTCCCTGTTCCTTTTTGCAGCTGCACAGTCTTATCTGAGCATGTTACCTAACTTTTGTATTTTTCCCAACTGATAGGCAAGAAATCATATCTTTGTGTGGTTTTAATTTACAGATCTCTCATGAACAGTATGGAGCATTTTTTTCATGTGGTTAAGAATTTGCATTTCTATGCAATCTCTCATAGCTCTACCCATTTTTATATAGGGTTCTTGGTGTTTATTTTTAAAAGATCTATATGCCTTCAGTGTGTTAACATTTTATTGCTGGCATATTGGTGCTTGGTATAGCTGTAGTTTACTGGCCTGAGAGACTCCTTGTAATAAAATTTGAATCCATTTTTGATATTTGACTGCTGATAGTTTTTAACCCTCACCTCTCCCTTTTTTTCTTCTACGTAGCTCTTAGGAAGATCTGAAAATGGCTTGAGACAAAAGGAAAGGAGACTGGCATGGGATTTTTATTGTGGCTTGAGGGTGGGGCTTAGGTGAAGGTTCAAGCATAAGGTCTGAACTTCCTGTCAACATGAAAGGAAGGAGTGCTCAGACTTTCTTCTTAGTCGGGGCACAGTTGAACTTGTTAGCCATCAACTGCTCTAGGGCTCCACTGAACTTCTCTGGAACATATGGTACAGTAGTCTCTTTCCGTTGTCTGAAGGCCAGGTCAGGTCTCTAGCTGTGGGCTCTGTCTAGTGTGCTTTGAAGAAAGAAGATGGGGGGGGGGGGAATTGAATGAGATGAGAGGAGAATGTCTTCATATCTCCATGTCTCCAAAGTAGCTGGCAGATAGGCTTGCAAGACATTTCTGACAAATATTTGACAAGGTGGCTGCATTAGTGGCCAAGAGTCACATGTCAGCATTATTTCCAGGATGGTTTCTGGGAGAAGGCTAATTGATTTTTAGGGTATCTTGGCATTGGTCCTTAATAATCTATCAAAGGAAAGTAAGTCTGCGTTTAGGGTTCATTATAATCTATTGTTTTATGGCGATGGTTCTCAACCTTCCTAATGCCGCAACCCTTTAATACAGTTCCTCATGGGTCACCACAACATGAGGAACTATATTAAAGGGTCACAGAATTAGGAAGGTTGAGAACCACGGTTTTAAGGTTAGTTAGAAGATCTGTGATTGCCATGGAAAGACTTTTGATTTTATCAACTTACAACAGGGCTTGGGGCTTTAATGTGACTATTATTTGTATTAGAATCAAAGCTTTTGAACCATGAAACTATTGAGAGCTGAAAGCATAAAAAAATTCAGTCTAAGATATGTTTCAAATGCATTCATATAACACATGATTGCCTGATTCCAGTTGATATTGGTAAATTTACAATAAATAAAGAAAGCTTCCTGGATAAGCTTCTTAAAGCCAGTAAGAGATCTTAAATCTCACCAAAAATCTTTCCCATGAGGCTGGTGTGGTGGCTCACATCTGTAAATTCTAGCACTCTGGGAGGCTGAGGTGGGTGGGTTGCCTGAGCTCAGGAGTTTGAGACCAGCTTAAGCAAAGCAAGACCCTCATCCCTACTAAAAATAGAAAAATTAGCCAGATGTTGTAGTGTAGTGTATGCCTATAGTCCCAGCTACTCAGGAAGACTGAGGCAAGCAGACTTCTTGGGCCCAAGTATTTGAGGTTGCTGTGAGCTATGATGCCACTCTCCCTAGGGCAAGAGTAAGACTCTGTCTCAAAAAAAAAAAAAGAAACCTTGCCCATGATGTCTATTTTTATCTGTGTATATAGTGAGATTAAGGGTGTTAATTTTTTCTTTTTGCTTGGTTTTCTACCATGACTGTGTATTTTGAAATTTTTTAAATTTGTTTGAAATTCATCTTTTGAATGAAGCAGAATTAATTTATGTGATTTGCATCTGTCACGAGAAGTTTGTCGTTTCTTTTGCCTTATCCTAATAGATTCTTTTATTTTACTTTTTATTTTTTTATTTTATTTATTTATTTTTTATTAAATCATAGCTGTGTACATTGATATGATCATGGGGCATCACACACTATCTTCACAGACCATAGATTCTTTTAAAAGCTGCTCATATGTTGCTTTTAGTCTCATGATTCACAGTTGCTTTGAGGAATAAATGTGTTCATGGTGATTCACTGATATATAAATATAAAAGCCACTCTGGATAAGTAATTAATAGTTTATTAAATAATGGCTTTTGACAGGTTCTGTGGCCAAGAACTTCTTCACCAAATCAAAGCTTTCCATTCCAGAACTCTCTTATATATGGTAAGTACAATTAATTCCACATATCATACTGTGATTCATGTATACCGAGTGCTTACCTCCTACCTTTGTATTTTTTAAGTCTTAATTTTTGAATGTTTTTTTTTTAAACAGGTAAGAGAGTAAATAAAACTCAGATTTTCATTGCTCTGAAGTTATCATAAGAAAAGCACAATAAATAGTGCTCATACATACTAAGCACTGTAAGTGCTAACTATTATTTTAAAAGTGATTTCCTAATTATTAGCTCCATCTCTATCCCTTTTCAGCCTAGGCAATTTGTGGACATGTGAGACTTTCCATCTTAAAGATTTTATTTTCAGATTTTTCTCCTCAGTGCCGTGTAAGTAACCAGAGGGCCTTGAAAAGCTATTCTTTATAATGTTTTATAAGACTAAGTGAACAGAAGGTCTAGGGATATTTTGGAATTAGGTTAAATTTGACTATTCTGTCTGCCTCTGAGCTTTGTAAATTTGGCTGGTGTTTATCGGCTGGGCCTCACTCACACTTGCAGCTGTAGCATCCACTGTACGTTGGCGCAGCTCTGGCTCCAGAAGGGCTGTGCCGGGATGGTCCAGATGGCTCTATTTGCATTTATGAAAATGCTCGGTTCTGCCATAAACTGCAGGCTGTGTATGAGCTAGTTAAGACTGGGCAGGAGAGTTTATTGCCATAAATATATAACTAAAACATTGGAATATTTATATAAAGCTTTTTATATGAGGATTTATAAAAATTATGATAGGATTAAAAATTGCTTGCCTTGTTTTGTACATCTTATTGGAAAAAACTATTCTAGCAATCCTTGGCCATGCCAGTGTATCTGGAATTCTGAGCTGGATTTAAGTTGTTCAGCAATATACTTTGGCATAATGTTTTTCTCTCCAATAAGCCTTATATTAGATTTTAAAGTTAGGAACAAAAGAAGTTAACATTTTGAAAAGAATACAATCTGTTTTGGCACAACTCCCAGTCTTAACGGTATCGGCATGAGGCTTCTTATCTTTTTGTTGAGACGTATCCATGAAAGCTAAATGGTTTGCTTTTTACCCATAGTTCTCTGACTCCTCACCTAGGGGGAACAGCTGTTTTAGGACTGGTGCATTCTAAATTAGAGGGGTGTGTGTGTGAAGGGTCCAAAGGAAAGTTATGCAGCTTATCTTAGAGAGATTTTTTTCTTTCAAATAGTAATACCTTTCTGAAACAATTTTGTATAATGTCATCTCTATCATTGTCCTAACATAAGTCACCTAAGAGATGGTTGAGCTTATGGGGTGGTACTAACTTAGTTATTTTGTTCTGAGTAGATAGGTCTGTGCCTTTTAGTGGGAAATAATGACCGAAACAAAGATAAGCTTTTCTAATACTCTCCCTTTCATCTTTTTTGTCTTATCTGGTTCCAGTCTTCCTTATTTACTACTTTTATCTTAAAACATAATTCAGTTGGTATTTTTTGAACTTACTTATATTTTCTTGGGGGGGAATTCTTAAGCAAACAATAGTCTGACACAAAAATTTGCTTTACTTGAAAAGTTCAAGGTTTTCCTTTAAAGCTGAAAAAAGAAGCTTTTTTTCTGTTCTCTGAGTAAACTGTGTAGTGGCTGAGACAAGTGTAATGTGGCTGGGGCCTTCCTTTCTCTACCCATTTTGAGCACCAGGTATGGGGCTCCGTACTGGAGCTGGGTGGAGTAATTTTTCCCCTGAGTCCCATGCTAGGTACTATTGACATTTGTTGCATTTAGGGAGCTTAGTGATGCTGACTGCGATGGAGCCCTGACTCTGTCTGAATTCTGTGCTGCGTTTCATCTCATTGTGGCTCGGAAGAACGGCTACCCACTGCCTGAGGGCCTGCCTCCCACTCTGCAGCCAGAGTACCTGCAAGCAGGTAAGACCTCATCATAAATGGGAAACCTTAGGCACTTTCCCTCCAGGCCTTATAAAAAACTTGGTGTCCAGATACTTTGGGGGAATTGTTGGTGTTTACAGCTTTTTTAAAACCAATATCAGACTTTCACATCTTATAATATGAGTAGTAGTGCTTATTTGGGTAAGTGTGACTCGTCTGTTGTTCTTGTTCTAGTACCTCTGGATGGATTTGAACCAGAGTCACTTATACTTTTGTGATAGGTGCAGAATAGGCAAGTACTGAACTTCCCAGCTGTTATAAGACGAAGAGGAATCTCTTGTAGGGCCAGATGCTGACTTAGCTTTTTTTTTTTTTTTTTTTTTTTTTGCCTATCCCAGTGTCTCCAAGTGGCCTTGGGTGATGAAATGGAATAGAACTCTTATACCTAATTAAAAAGTTAAAAATTATGTGCAGTGAAATCTGCAAAGTCCTATAACCTTAAATGTACACTCCATGAATTTTTGTGTGTATATACCCATGTAACTACAATCAGATAGAGATATAGAACATTCCAGCACACCAGAAAGCTGGAATAGAATTCTTTTTGTCTTTTTCCTTAATAACACAGTCATCCTCAAGTTACTGTTATGAATTCTTTAGATGGGAAAGAGTCATGGTGAGTACAACATTTGTATTAATTCCTTTGGAAGATTGGAAAAATTATTAGTGTTTCTTGTCCTTTTCAAAGGCAGTGGATGCTGGTCTGATTTTCATTATTTAGAGAAGTGTAATGCTCTTTCAAAGGGTCTAGAAAAACTGGTGCTTAGTCATGAGTGATTATTGGCAGGAGGGAGCAGTGTCTAAAGAAACTGTGATTACTCATTAATAGAATATAAATTTGTGATGAATCTGGGAAAGGCCTTAGAGATTATCTTGTCTAGTCCCGTCCTCATGATGACATTAAATTCAAAGTGGCAGATGTCTTATCTAAGTCAGTCTTGGGGTTGCTGACTCCCTTAAATGAAAAGTCTGTCATTGTCTGTGTTAGGTAGTAAGGGGATAGGGGTTCAACCAAAGGAAAGGGACCAAACTTGTGGCTGGTGCTAAGACCTATTCTGGGATCTTCTTCAAATGCTTTCATAAAATATCTGCTGGGAAAAGTTCAGAGAACAAAAGCTACTACTTTTTGTAGTAGCTTTTATTTATTTTTTAAGAGACAGAGTCTCACTTTGTCACCCTCGGTAGAGTGCTATGGCATCACAGCTCACAGCAACCTCCAGCTCTTGGGCTTAGGTGATTCTTGTGCCTCAGCCTCCCGAGTAGCTGGGACTTCAGGTGCTTCTGTGCTTAGATTTTGCTTTGTGCCTCATGCTTACAGCTGTAACTCTAGCCTGCTGCCCTTCCTGAGAGGCTGGGGAAGACCCTCTTAGAATTAGCTTGTAAGAGACTCTGTCTCTTAAAAAATAAATAAATAGGCTCTTTTCACAAGATGGCGCCGAAAGGGAAGAAGGAAGCTCCTGCCCCTCCCAAAGCCGAAGCCAGCCCCTCCCAAAGCCGAAGCCAAAGCAAAGGCATTGAAGGCCAAGAAGGCAGTGCTAAAAGGCATCCACAGCCACAAAAAAAAGAAGACCCGTACATCACCCACCTTCCAGCGGCCAAAGACTCTGAGACTCCGGAGGCAGCCCAAATATCCTCGGAAGAGTGCCCCCAGGAGAAACAAGCTTGACCACTATGCCATCATCAAGTTCCCCCTGACCACTGAGTCTGCCATGAAGAAGATAGAAGACAGCAACACACTTGTGTTCATTGTGGATGTCAAAGCTAACAAGCACCAGATCAAACAGGCTGTGAAGAAGCTTTATGACATTGATGTGGCCAAGGTCAACACCCTGATCAGGCCTGATGGGGAGAAGAAAGCATATGTTCCACTGGCTCCTGATTATGATGCTTTGGATGTTGCCAACAAAATTGGGATCATCTAAACCAAGTCCAGCTGGCCAATTCTAAATATATAACTTTTCACCATAAAAAAATAATAAAATAAATTGCTTCCCCTCCCCCACTTTCTCCTTTCTTTGTTTCTGTTTCTCTTTGAGTGAGGCAAAGCAGTTGGGCTATCTTGACACTTGCATGGCGTTCATTACCAAGGCAGTGCAGAGTCATGGAGGAAGCCCTTTTCCTAGGAGTTGGGGCCACATGGGGCTTTTGTCTCTCTCTCCAAAAGGGATTAAGGAAGGGCTAAGTTCTGCTGTAGGTTATTTAGTTAAGTTTAATACCTTCACTGTGTCCTCTTTTGAGCCCTGGGGTGAGTCCTGGTAACCTCATCTCCCATGCCCACATTTAGTTTCCATTTTGGGGTCATGGTTAATGCTGTTTTACTGTTCTAATGACACATGGTCCGGGAACCTATGGTACATATTGTGACTCCTTGTTTGAGAAGTCACTTTGTAGGTGTCCAAGTGTTTTGTGGTTTGTTTCAAAAGTCACTGATAGAATTTTTAGAAATTTGAAAGCCCTGAGCTAAAAGTATGCTAACAGAAGAGAAGTAACCTCTTGATGGCTTTACTGCTGCAAATGGCTCCTGTTGACTTGCTTATTCAGTAGAGGAGGACCGATCAAAGATGCCAATCAAGAGGCAACTCATCCCTTCCAAGTACTAACCAGGTCTGACCCTGCTTCCAAGATCAGATGAGATCAGGCATGTTCTGGGTAGTATGGTCCTGGCTGGGCATGGTGGCTCACTCCTGTAATTCTAGTACTCTAGGAAGCAAAGGTGGGCAGAGCCTTTGAGCTCAGGAGTTTGAAACCAGCCTGAGTAAGAGTTTCTACTAAAAATAGAAAAAGAAAAGAACTAGCTAGGTGTTGTGGTGGGTACCTATAGCCCCAGCTACTCAAGCTGAGGCAGGAGGATCTCTTGACCCCAAGAGTTTGAAGTTTCTTAGAACTTTGATGCCATAGCACTACCCAGGATGACAGAGTAAGACTCTGTCTCAAAAAAAAAAAAAAAAAAAAAGAAAAAAAAAAAGAAAAAGAGGCAGTCCACTCCCTTGGAATGGAGTCCCCTGTTTCTTCTTGGTCTTTCATGGAGACTGTCTGCATGCATTTGTACAGAAACAACTGAAGAATCTGTCATGTATGCTTCAATTAAACAAAAATTGCACATCATTTCTAGGGCTTTCGGGATTAATTTTAAATAATAATTACATAGTTCTAACAGAAGACATAAGAGACCTCATAAAACCCCATCAAACTCAGTGACAGTGTATTTTAGCAAAGCTTGAAGCTTTAGCAGTTAATTTTTATATGCTTTATTACCCATGTTTATCTTTGTATAAAGCTCAAGAAAATGGTTAGAGACATCTAGATCTTATCTATGATCTTAGATTCTGCAAAATATGAGTTGTCTTGTTAATTTCTTTTTGTTCATTTTTATGGCATCTTGTTTATACTTTTTTAAAAAGTTTAGCTTTTATCTTGTTCCAACATTTTTCTAATTGATTTATATTTAATCTTTTAGAAAATCTAATCCAGTTTTTGACAAAATTGGTAAGAGTATAAATTTGGTTGATACCATCATGTATTCAAAGCTATACAGGGTTGTTTTCAATAAAATAATGAAACAGAAATCGTATCTGATGCCATTTTACTTGTAATTATGGAAATAATCCTTTTTCCCTAACAGTACAAATAAAGACCAGAGTTGGAAGGATAAGTTAGATTACTTACTTGGTAGCTAACCCATGAGCCTTTTGATAGTTTCTTGTCTAGGTGACTGGGTGGATTCTGATAGAAATTTTTGCCACATAGTGTATTAAAAAATACTAATTGAGCACTTACTGTGTAAGATACACTGTATTACTCTCTGTGGTCAGAATGTTGTATAAAACAGAGCTCTACCTGGTGGCATGGCACTTTCAGGCAGGTAGAGGACAGAGGCCATTGAAGCCAGCCCGAGTGCTACGAAGAGGAAGTACAGGCACAACCAGAGGGTACATGGCCTCAGGGAAGATTTCCTTAACTGTTTGGGCTCTGATGTGAAGGCTGAGCGAAGGGCTATTTAGGTGAAGACATGTTGGAGAGGCACTAAGAGGAGGCTTGAAGGCAGGAGGAGTGGAATGTCCAGGCCACAGTGGTTGGAGTGCACAGAGCCACGGGAGAGGTGCCAGAATGAAGCTGAAGAGGAAGGTGAGGAACAAACAGATCACGGGCAATACCTTGACCTGTTTCAAGCAGAGAAATGACACAGTCAGATCTGCTATTTGAAATGTTTCTGCCAGTTGGTGTCCAGAGAACAAGTTTTGAAGGGTAGAAACTGGGAGACTAAGTTATGGTAGCTGTCCAGTCTAGAGCAGCAAGGGATCTCACCCTGGGGGAAGTGACAGTGCAGATGGAAAGGTGTGGACACATTGGAGAGAGTTAGTAGTTCATTGATGATATTTATAGTTTTTGAAAGTGTCAGCTTTCTACCCAGGAAGGCAACCTCACGATAAGGTATGAATCATATAATTCTAGTCAGAGCACTGATTAGACTACAAAAAGAAATCCTACCTTGGTCAAAATTGCTTTTGAAGCTGGATTGAGGAATGGTGTTTTGAAAGGCATTTTTCTGAGTTTTTAATCAAGGAAACAGACTGCCAGATATGGTCAGAAAAATGAAAAATCACTAGATCCCATGGTTTGTCTCATTTAATAGCAGTGAAATTCAGACCAGAGTAAGCAGAGGAAGAAATTAAGGTGCTTGCACTTAACTCTGTGTGGTGGCCAACATGGTGGTCAGTATTTACTGCAGAGGGATATTGGCATTTCAGTCCCTGGTGGGGTAGGAGGGTGGGAAGAATTTGAAAACACAGCCAATTCGCTTTTCACATTTGATTCAAAATGTTTCTTTTTTTAAAAAAAATTGCATTAAAATTTGATTTCTTAATTAGTGTATCTTGCCAAATTTGATTTGTAGCTTCTGTTTTTTATCTATCCCAATCTGCTTTTCCTCTTTAGAATATTGACAAATTTTCTAGATGTTGAGATATTTCTTTCCTAATTACTTTGTGACAAAGTAGTGAAGCAGAATCTGCTTCTAAGACCTTCCCTGGGTGTTAAGTAATTAGCTTACCAAGTAGCATGATTTTTCCTCATGCTAATTCGCTCAGCTACTCAAACAATAGCTCCTATCGCTGCAGTGTGTTGGAAGAAACCCAATCACGATCTGTATTTCTTTGTTGTAAATCAGCAAGAATTTATGGTCTAATTTTTGTTATTCCTGCTAACCAAAGAGATAAGTAGTTCATAAAGTTATCTTGGGCACATATCATTTTAAGATGTTCCACCAGAAACTAAAATGAGTATTTCTCTGTTAATGTTTATAGTATTCAAGCTTTCACCATAGTTTCTATATTTAAAAATTATGTTAGCAGCATAGTTAAAACTTACATATTGCAATAGTAATGGTTAATGTGGAAAAGGACTGACTACTATGCTGTATAAGATGAAGTGCTAAGAGCGTGGACCCTTGAACTGGTGGGAGTTTGAGTCCCTGTTCTTCCATTTACCAGCTGTATGGACCTGGAGTAAGTTGCTTTTTACTCCCCTGTTCTTTAGTTTCATCTCATGTAAAATGGGGATAACAGAAGTATGGGGTTGTGTATGTAAAGAACTTAAAATACCACTTGAACAGCTGATTTCATTGTTGTATTTAATGCGTATACGGAAAAGCTGATGGGAAACACTGGCCACTGTGGCTGTAGTGAATATTCTCATGTATTCTTTTTGTTTTTTTCTTAGCTTTTCCTAAGCCCAAGTGGGAGTGTCCATTATTCGATTCTTATTCTGAGACACTGCCGGCAAACCAACAACCCCGTGACTTGAATCGGATAGAGGTAAATGATCTTATGTTAATAAATAAAGATATGTATAGAATTAAATCTGTTAGCTTATGTTCTTTATAAATTTTGGAAAATGAACTTTTATTGGTAATTCCTTTGAGGCTCAGCTTTTCAAATCTAGACACCAGATGTATTTATAATTTTTTTTTTTCTTTTTTTGCTGAAACTAAACTTGGTAGAGTAAGTCTCTAGACCTTCTAGAGGTAAAATTTTTAGGTATAGCCAAGGTAAGCCAGAAAATGCTAGCCACACTTTTTACTTGAACCAAGATTTAATTAACTAGCAAATAATTTAAGCTGTACTTTTATTAGCTGGGCATTAACAAAATATGATGAACCAGGACAG
Source organism: Loris lydekkerianus (assembly GCA_963574355.1). Lineage (NCBI taxonomy): Eukaryota > Metazoa > Chordata > Mammalia > Primates > Lorisidae > Loris > Loris lydekkerianus. The sequence continues at coordinate 27,550 of CAUYPK010128870.1, forward strand.
TTTTGAGGAGAGGTTTGAGAACTTTAAATGAGGGCCCCAAATCACCTTCAGAGCTCCCTCAGGGTTTTTGGCTTTTGGACCAAATGAAGACTGGTAATGATGATCCCCAGAAGAGATCTGGAGAATTCCTACAATGTTGAGCCATTGATGGGAGGGGTTAGCCAAGTGCTTAGTGATCCTTAGCCGTGGATCAATAAACAGGAATCATTATGGTTAATGCTATGGTCATCACCATTATGATTACCATGATGACAACTTAGGATACCTGCTGTCCCCTTCCTAAAAAAAATCCAGAAATGTTTGATAAATGGAGGTTTATTTGTAGATTCCTGTTGGAGTCTTCTGACCCTAGTTGAAACTGTTACAAGATGATAGAAGTCAAAAGTAGGATACAGGGACATTTCTTTAATTTCTTGTGACCATGTGCAATTATTTGTTTTTTCCCACAGGGCTCTCATGCCTTTTGTGTGTGTTATTGATGATCCCTGCTCCCTGGTGAGCCAGTTCAGCCTGCCTCTCTAGTGCTTCTTTGAGTGACATCTCTCTTTGCTATTCTTCTACTCCCTTTCTTGGAGTTATAGCCTTTACGGTCCATTCCTCAGCAGATTTCTGCTCATGGAAAAAAGATACATACATGAAAGTGATCTCAGGAGCAGTGGTAGATGTGTATTTGAAGGATTTTGGTTTCTAACATTTCTTTTTCTACAGAATGCATATGATGAAGAAGCAGATATAGTAGTTTGCTCCTTTGGACGGCACTCAGTTTACTTTGGGGCTTCTGGCAGTGTCTGGACAGGTTTGCTTGTTAAGCTAGGATGGATGCCTCTATCAAGCTCTGACACGGTTGCCTCGTCTTCTCTCCTCCCCTCATCTCCCTTTCCCCCATCATAATCTCTTATTCTTTCTATGTAAACATATTGTTCCAACTTATCATGATATTTAGATAGTCTTTACCCTTCCAACTGAGACAAAGAATACTGATTTTTTTTCTTTTTGCAGAAATTACGTTGTTGACTCATGTTGTTTTCCCCATGTAGTCATTTATTGTCTGTCTGAAAGGCCAGAAGAGGAAATAACAGGCAGCCATAAATTGTGTTTTACATATACACATGCGTGCATGTGCAGTTGTCCTTGATGACAATATGTATATTCACTTTTATGGACACTATGTCCAGCTAGTTTTATATACTTTTGCATACTTTAATTGGTCCCTTTGGGAAAGAGAGGTTAAAAACTACTGAGTCTTTGTTTTTTGCCCTGTCCACACACGAAAGCAAAACAATAACAAGAAAAACTCCTCTTTTCCAACCAAGTTGTTGCTTTGGAGGGTGAGATGGTTTTAGATAGTGAATAAAGTAAACAGAATTCAAAGGTGAAGTAATAGAGTTAACTGGTGGTTTGACCATTCAAGAAGTATATGTCATATTTTAAGAGTTAATGATTAAATATTTCACGTTCTAAACTGTTACTCATTGTTCTTTCTGCTAGTCTTTTTAATCTGTCACAAATGCGTGCGTTTATATAGATTTTGGTACCAGCCCTGTGAGTGATGTTGTTAGCATAGGTGTTGGTATTGTGAGGAAAGCTGTGGCTGATTGCTAAGCAGTGCTTCTTTGTCTAAAGACAGCAGAGCTGTAACCGTGTACTTATTTCTGTCAAGAACTGCAGATTATTTGATGGGCATACATGGGCACAGAGAGATGTAAGAGATTAATGGAAATCAACAAGCAGAAGGAGATGGGAAGGGAAAAGTAAAAATCTACCTATCACATGGAGAGAACATGTTCAGGTGTTGAACACACTACTAGCCAGCTATCCATGTAACCAAAACATTTGTACCTCCTTAAATATTTTTGAAATAAAAAAAAAGGCATGCAACTTACAGAAAAAGGAATTATACTTTATAATTTCAGGTATATTTCTCCTTAGTAGTGTTCCTTATATTATTAGATTTCTTTCTTCTTAAAAATAGCTTTATTGAGATATAATTCACACACCATATCCATTTAAAGTATACGGTTCATTTTTTTAGTATATTGAGTTCAACCATCCCTGCAGTCTAATTTTAGAACATTTTCACCACCCCAAAGAGAAGCCCTATATTATTTCCCCCTCTCTGCCAGCCTCTGGTAATCATTCATCTATTTTCCGTCTTTGGATTTGCCTATTATGGACATTTCGCGTAAATGGAATCGTAGAGTATATGGTCTTTTGTGGCTGACTTCTTTTACTAGCATAATCTTTTCAAGGTTCACTCATGTCAGTGTGTATCATTCCTTTTTATGGGTGAATAATCTTCCACCGTATAGATAAACCACATTTTGTTTGTTCATCACTTGATAGACATTTGGGTTGTTTTCACTTGTGGCCTTATAAATAATGCTACTATGAACATAGCTATATTAATTTGTGTGTGGGCATGTGTTTTCTTTTCTTTTCTTTTTTGAGATAGAGTCTCACTTTGTCGCCCCTGGTAGAGTGCCCTGGAGTCAGCTCACAGCAACCTCAGATTTCTGGGCTCAAGAGATTCTCTTGCCTCATGAGGACCTGGGACTACAGGTGCCTGCCACAATGCCTGGCTATTTTTAGAGGCAGGGTCTTGCTCTTGCTCAGGCTTGTCTTGAAACTGTGACCTCAGGTGATCTGTCCACCTCAGCCTCCCAGAGTGCTGGGATTACAGGTGTGAGCCACCGTGCCCTGGACATGTGTTTTCAGTTCTCTTGGATACAGAGATAGGAGTGAAATTGTTAGATTTTATCATAACTCTGTGTTCAACTTTTTGAAGAACCGCCTGTGAATTCACCTCTGAGCTGGTCATTGGACCTGGTTTGGTTCCCCCTGCAGAACTAGCAAGTTCTGCTTAGTTAAAGGGAGAGCAAGAAATTAGGAGAGTGGAAAATGAGGCAGCTAGGACTCCAATATAGCAGAAAAAAAAAAAGTATATCTTTTATTTAAAGTCAAGCAGCGATAAACATAGACTTTTCCAGGAGCATGGACAAGGGTTCCCCTCTGAGTGAGAGGAGACACAACACAAAGGCAATACACCAGTAGAAGTACTTTCACCCCAATTCCTCTTACATTTATCTGTAAGAATTCCCATTGATTCCCCTTAGGCCTCCAGGTGTACTGTCCTGGTTCCATTGCTTGAAGATTACCCAAATTGTCAAATAAATCCAATTTTCTTTATTTCGTATCAATAATTATTAACTGTTATTTTACTGGTGTTGGTATGACAGTGTATTAGTCTAGTGATGTTTATGGCAATTACGGTGTGCATTGTTTTGTGACAGGGGATCCTTATCCTTGTTTTATGGGGGGGATCCTTATCTTTTTTTAGTAGGAGGATCATTATCTTTGTTTTATGTCACAGGCTAGAAGTCATGTGTCACAGGCTAGAAGTCGTATTTTACAGGAACAGCACATACTCAGTTAAGTAGGTCACACCCACCCCAAATTCCTCCTTTCACTTCAGAGCCCTTTCCAACTTTCTTGTCCAGAAGGCCATAATTCTTTCCTACCTCCCTGTTGCCCCTTTAACCTCCTTCCATCCCTAATCACTACCAAACTGCTCTCCGAAGTGGCTTTTACTAGTTTATATTTCCCTACCAGCAGTGTATGAGGGTTCCAATTTCCCCACATCCTTGCTAACACTCAATATTTGTCTTTTAGATTTTAGTCATCCTGGTGGAATGAAGTAGTATCTCATTGTGGTTCTGAATTTCTTTTCTTTTCCTTTTTTTTTTTGTTGAGACATTTACATTCCACATTTACTAAGTTTCACATATACCATTGCAAGATGCACCACAAATGTATTCTCACTAATCCCCCTCCTTCCACTCCCCTCCCCCCTCCCTCCCCTCCCTTTCCCCCCTCCCCCTATTCCCAGGTTGCAAATGGGTTACAGCATTCATGTGAAAACTCTAAATTAGTTTCATAGTAGGGGTGAGTACATTGGATACTTTTTCTTCCATTCTTGGGATACTT
>CAUYPK010128871.1:0-32493 GCA_963574355.1 Loris lydekkerianus
AATGAACAGCATCAATGTATAGAGTACAAAATTCTCCATCGATCAGTATATACCACGACACGGTAGAATAAATATTTATTGAGATATGGAGCTACAAAAACACATGACATTAAAATGGACAAAACTTTTGAAACAACCTAACATGTTTACATAAGAAAAATGTCCATTAAAAATGAATTTAGGGATAAAATGACATACATAGGATTTACTTTTTAAAATATTTTAGCAAAGGAAAGAAATAATAGAAGCAAGTATGGTAGATTGTGATTATTAAAAAGTCTGGGGGGCCAGGCGCGGTGGCTCATACCTGTAATCCTAGCACTCTGCAAGGCTGAGGCAAGTGGATTGCCTGAGCTCATGAGTTCAAGACCAGCCTGAACAAGAGTGAGACCCTCTCTCTACTAAAAACAGAAAACTGGCTGAACAATGTGGTGGGCAGCTATAGTCCCAGCTGCTTGGGAGGCTGAGGCAAGAGAATCACTTGAGCCCAAGAGTTTGAGGTTGATGTGAGCTATGATGCCACAGCACTCTACTGAGGGTGACAAAATAAGACTTTATCTCAAAAAAAAAGTCTAGGGGTAGATAACATGGGGGGGTTTATGGTTCAATTTTATTTACTTTTAGTAATGTTGAAATTTTTTATAATAAAAATATTTTTAACTGCTATAGTTAGATTACTGCCAGATTCAGACCAGGCACTTAGTAGATACTTTACAGAAATCGTTGACAACAAACATGTAATCAATACACCTGTAGAATACTTTAACATATCTAACTTTACTATCAATACCTGTAGAAATTATTATTCCAGGTTTAAACTTGAAGCTGTGATTCATAGATGTTAAATAATTTGGCCATGTATCACATCTAGTTCTTAGCAGAGCCTGACTGAATCCTGGATTTTTTGCCTCCTAATCTAGTAATCTTCTCGTTGTACTAGTACTAAGCACACACTTTGGTGATCTTCTGATAGATACTTAAAATAAAAATCTTATTTAACATCTTAAAAAGGAAAAGAAGAAGCCATGTGGATATTTTGCTGTCTGGTCCATTCCATCTCCCTCCCGACATGTAAAAATATGTACAGTAGCAGTAGTAGATTTAAGGGTCTGTGTTTATTAGATATCTATGATGTATTACACCAATGCTTTAGCATCAGTTTCCATGGACATGGGTATTTAATTACAGCTAACCTATTTCTAAGAAGGATAGAGGGGTACCTTACAATAAAATACATAGCTACAAAGAAATCAGCAAATAAAAATAAAAGCACACATTTGAACAATGCAAGATGTGAGTAGATGTGTGGGTCATTGTCCTGGTAAGTCTGTCTTAAGAAATCTAGTACAAAAACCCTGGGATGCAAATAAAATAAAGTTCATTTCAGTGGTATTTTGGCGACTTGGATTTCAAACGTATTTAAATAAATTTGTGGAAAGCAAAAAATTATTTTAGTTTAGTTCCTCCCTCTTCCTCCTTTCCAAGGGAGATCTGTTGCTACAATTTATAGCATTACCTACATAGCATTACCTACCTAAAAAATAAACCCAATAATGCAATTTGAATAAAACATTAAGATTTTAAGAAGAGTACAGCTTGTTCACTGTTTACCTACATGATTCATTATTTATGTATTTACCTTGTTGGTTTTTTTTTTTTTTTTTTTGAGACAGAGTCTCACTATCTCATACTCATTAGAACGCTGTGACTTCACAGCTCACGGCAACCTCTAACTCTTGGGCTTAAGCGATTCTCTTGCCTCAGCCTCCTCAGTAGTCAGGACTACAGGTGCCCGCCACAACACCCAGCTATTTTTTGGTTGTAGTTGTCATTGTTATTTAGCATGCCTGGGCTAGGCTTGGACCCGTCAGTTTCGGTGTATATGGCTAGCACCCTACTCCCCTACTCACTGAGACAGGTGCCAAACCATGTATTTACCTTGTTAACAAACTATCAACCTTGGACTTCTTGTTGTTCTTCTCCCTAATTACCTAATTAGTCTTCTAGATGTTGAGGAAAGTACCTTTTTTTTTTTTTTAAGACAGGTCTTACTGTGTCACCCTCTGTAGAGTGTATAGTCTCACAGCTCACAGCAACCTCAAAATCTTGGGCTCAAGTGATTTTCTTGCCTCAGCCTCCTAAGTAATGCCTGGCTGTTTTTTTGGTTGCAATTGTCATTGTTGTTTAGCAGGCCTGGGCTGGGTTCGAACCTGCCAGCCTTGGTGCATATGGCCAGTGCCCTACCCACTGAGCTATGGGTGCTGCACCAAGGAGGAAAGTACTCTTAAAATGATCCTTGTTTCCATTCCCCTCTAACCACTAAAAAATAAACCCAATAATGCAATTTGAATAAAACATTAAGATTTTAAGAAGAGTACAGCTTGTTGTCTGTTTATCCAAGGGGGATACATTCTAAGACCTCCAGTGTATCAGTGGATGTCTGAAACTTTATATAGTACCAAACCTTACATAGGCTACTTTTTTTTCTTATTGAGAACTTTCATCTTTTCACTTGTAGCACTTACTGCTTCTCTTTGGCATATCCAAATTGCCAGCATCACTAGTCTTGTGTTTTGGGGCCATTATTTAAGTAAAATAAGGGTTACTTGAACACAAGCACTATGATACCCCACAGTCAATCCGATAAGCAAAACAGATAGTAATTGGCTAACAGATGGGTAGTATATACAGGCTAGATAGGATGGACAACCAGATGATTCATATGCCTTCTGGAATGGAGCAGGACTGTATGAGATTTCATCACACTACTTAGAATAGTACAGAATTTAAGCTTATAAAATGCTTATTTCTGGAATTTTCCATTTAATACTTTGGACTATGGTTGACTAGGAATAACTAAAACCTCAGAAAGTAAAACCATGGATAAAGTGGTACTACTGTAACTTACATTGATATTGTCAATCTAAAATGAAAGGGAGGCTGATGCAGAAGGGTTGCTTGAGCAACATAATGATATCCTATCTCTAATAAAAAAAAAATTAAAAACAAGCCAGGTGCAATGGCATGCAGGCCCAGCTACTTGGGAGCCTGAGGTGGGAAGTTTGCTTGAGCCTAGGAGTTCAAGTTTGTATTGAGCTATGATCATTCCACTGCACTCCATCCTGAGTGACAGAACGAGACCCCATCTTAAAAAAGACAACCAGGAAACAAACACTGATTTACTTTTGGAGTTTGCTCCAATGATACTTATTATTTTTTAGAGCAGGGTCTCACTATGTTGCCCAGGCTGGTCTCTTGGTCTCAAATTTCTGGCCTCAAGCCATCCTCCTGCCTTCACCTCCCAAAATGCTGGGATTATAAGTGTGAGCCACCAGGCCCAGCCTCCAACAGAGTTTTTAAAAATGAAATTCTGGTTTAGTCATGTTAAATACTATATTTTACACAAAGCATAAATTTTAGTTTAAACAAATCATCAGAGTAGTATGAATGTGGACTATTCACTGAAATAATGGAATTAGCTTTGTTATGTTTAAGATAAAATGTTTCTTTGAACCATATCAGGCATTCAAGATGAAGTTGATAACAACATTGTGGGTAGTAGGCTGCTTAATTTTGTAAACACCCTGAGGATATCTCTGTTACTTTGGGTGATGAGACTTGTAGAGAAAGAAGAAACTCAGAGAAAATGGCTCCATGGCCATAAGCAGGTTTTATGGAATCTTTTAATCACTTAATTGCCTTAGGTAAGTAAAAAATTATAAATGATGGATAATGCTAAATATTTTATAAATATCCTAAATATCCAAGCAGAGTCTTCTGTTCATTTAAAATATTTGTTGCACAACCTATCTAGCACAGTGCTTGGTTGATTGAGATACACTGCTTTTGTCTTTAAGAATGCATACTGCAGAACAAGGCAGAACCACCTTGCATTATATTCTAGAAGAAGGCTGGCAATAAATTAAAAAATATGAGTCTCCATACAATACCCTATCAGTTTTACAAGCAAAACATTATAGGAGTTTGTAGAGAAGTCACATTTCCCTAAGTAATCTATTCAACAAATATTTATGATACCATATAGTATGGATTATTTTTATTACTATAACAAATAGCATATGAAAATGTTAAATTAAAAAATAAATTGCAAGGTAATTGTGGGCATGGTGTTATATATAGTGTAAAAAATACATTTTAAAAAAAGGCTGGAGATGAGTGGTGCCTGTGGCTCAGAGAGTAGGGCACCAGCCCCATATACTGAGGGTGCAGGTTCAAACCCGGCTCCGGCCAAACTGCAATTAAAAAAAACAGGCTGGAGAGAAGCCAGGAGTCAGAAGTAGTTGAATCAGGTCAATTGAGAGAGATTGGGTGGGAGGAAGGTAGTTGTAATTAGAAACCTTTTTTAAGTAATATTGTTACATAGTTTCAAAATTAAAAATAAAGTTTTAGGTCCTGCCCTGAATGATGGAGACAGCAATGAAATAGAAATGATAATAGGAAAAGTAATAATAACTACCAGCATTTATTGGTATACAATAGTATCCTTCCCATAATTACCATCTACCACTCAGCCCGCCCCCCCATTATTGTTACTCATATATCCTGCCAGAGATATTTACTGCCTGGTAAACAAATATATAGGTCCTTTATAAATCAATTATCTCTCACTTTTTAACAAATGATACCTTTCAAACTGTTCTGTACTTTATTCATTTAAAAATATATTAGAGAGGTTTTTTTTCCTTCAGTAATATATTGGAGAATTTTTTTTTTTAGAGACAATAGTAGAGTGGCATCACAGCTCACAGTAACCTCCAACTCCTGGGCTTAAGCGATTCTCTTGCCTCGACCTCCTGAGCAGCTGAGTCTACAGGCACCCACCAGAATGCCTGGCTATTTTTTTGTTGCAGTTTGGCCAGGGTCAGGTTCGAACCCACCACCCTCTGTATATGGGACCGGCACCCCACCCATTGAGCCACAGGCGCTGCCCAGAATTTACTTTTTATGATTGCTTCATAGTATTATTCCACTTAATGGACTGCTGTAATTTAACCAGTCTATTCCATTATTCCATTCCTTTGTTATTACAAAAAGTGCTGCAGTGAATAACTTTAAACTTATATCATTTTATGCTTGTACACAATATCTGTAGGATAAATTCCTAGAGGTAAAATTTCTGGGTCAGTGTATTTGCATTTGTACTTTTGATAGATGAAGATCAATGGCATATAATCACTTGAAGAGCTTTTTTAAAAGTTCTTGTATCTGTCCTCCCACCAAACCTGGGTGTTTTTTGTTGTTATTGTCTGTTTTTCTATGAATCTAGGATGAGGCTTAGGTATCTGTATTTTTTAAGGTGTCTGGAATGATTCTGATATTTTTCCCAGAAGAGGAGGAACTGGACATTGTAAAATGGAATGTGGTACAAAGAAGCATATTTAATTTTTTTTTTTTTTTTCAGACAGAGTCTCACTATGTCACCCTCGGTAGAGTTCTATGTTGTCACAGCTTAAGCAATCTCTTGCCTCACCCTCCCAAGTAGCTGGGACTACAGGCACCCACCACAATGCCCGGCTATTTTAGGTTGTAGTTGTTGTTTGGCAGGCCCCGGCTGGGTTCAAACCAACCAGATCTGGTGTATGTGGCTGGCGCCCTAGCCGCTGAGTAACAGCCGCTGAGCCGAAGCATATTTAATTTTAAAATAAAAGAACATAGGCTAACTATATCGGGTCAGAACATGACTGCCAATTTATGTAAAATCGTGTTAGTGGCTGCTTTAATCTTAGTGTCCAAATTACTAGCATCTCTGTCATCTTTCCCTCCCATGATATTATGGGATATCCAACCATTGTAAGATGAGTATCTTAGTTTTATAGGTACTGATTAAGAAATGCAGTAGAGACCATGATTATCAGAGCTAGATTGGGAAAGGTTTGGTATGTCATCAAGTTAATGGGTGTGTGAAATATAGGATCTTGCATAGCTTACAGAAATGGAGAAGACTGTAAAGTACTTACAACCTATTCTTGTGAGCTCGACTGAACCAGGCAGGAATACAGCTGCTTAGAAATAGCTTAAAACAAACCAGATATTGAAGGCTTATTCTATTTTAGGTTCTGTGGTAGGTAGCAAAGATATTAGAAGTACGGAAATAACAATAGCAGTAGTAATAACTGCTATTTGTTACTAAGTAGGTACAAATTTCAGAGATATTAAATAAGATAATCACCAAAGGTGCTTCTAATAGTACCTGGTATTTATTTATTTATTTATTTTGAGACAGAGTCTCATTGTGTCACCCTTGGTAGAGTGCCGTGGCATCACAGCTCACAGTAACCTCAAACTCTTGGGCTCAGGTGATTCTCTTACCTCAGCCTTCCAAGTAGTTGGGACTACAAGCACCCACCACAATGCCTGGGGCTATTTTTGTTGTTGTTGTTTTAATTGTCATTGTTGTTTGGCAGGCCTGAGCTGGGTTCTAACCTGCCAGCTCCAGTGTGTGTGGCTGGCGCCCTAGCTGCTGAGCTATAAACACCAACCCCAGTATCTGGTATCTAATAAATGCTCAATAAATAGTAGATACTATTATTATTACTGAGGCACAAAGGAAATATCAGTTACCCTTTGCTAGGGCACACCTTGTAGAACAAAAATGTAACTAGTGTTTTTCTTGAGAAAGATAGAAATTCCAGGTAGAAGTAATAGCGAAGAGATTGGTGGTCCAGTTTAATACCACATAGATGTGCTTGGTGGTAAAATGGTAGAAGAGACTGAGATAAAAGACGACATCATGAAGGGATGGACATAATTCATTTTAGCAAGCAGAAGGAGTTGGGAACATTTTGAACAAAGATACCAGTATTTAAAAAGGCACAAGGTGGCTCTGTCTCAAAAACATAAATAATAAATAGGCACAAAAAGCAATGAGAAAACACCATATAACTGTTGGAATACCTGAAATCTAGAACACTGACAGCATCAAGTGCTGGCACATGTATGGAGCAATAAGAATTCTCATTCATTGCTGGTGGGAATGCAAAATGGTACAGCCATTGTAGAAGGTAGTTGGATGGTTTCCTATAAAACTAAGCATACTCTTACCATACAGTCCAGCAGTCATGCTCCGTGGTATTTACCCAAAGGAGTTGAAACTATGTCCACACAAAAACCTGCTCACAGATGTTTATAGTAGCTTTACACGTAATTGCCAAAACTTGGAAGCAACCAAGATGTCCTTCAGTGAGTGAAAGTATAAATAAACTGGTACAGCCAAACAATGGAATGTTATTCAGCTCTGAAAAGAAATGAGCTATTGAATCGTGAAAAAACATGGAGGAAACGTAAATGTATATTGCTGAGTAAAAAAAGACAATCTTAAAGATCACATATTGGGCCCAGCAGCATGGCTTTCTCCTGAAATCCTAGCACTTTGGGAGACAGAGGCGGGTGGATTGCCTGAGCTCAGGAATTTGGGAACAGCCTGAACAAGAGTGAGACCCTGCCTCTACTAAAATAGAAAAAACTAGCTGAGCATGGTGGTGCATTCCTGTAGTCACAGCTACTTAGGAGTCTGAGGCAAGAGGATTGCTTGAACCCAGGAGTTTGGGAGCTATGAAGACACCATGGCACTTTACTCAGGGCAACAGAGTAAGACTCAGTTTCAAAAATAAATAAATAGGGCTCAGTGCCCGTAGCACAGTGGTTATGGTGCCAGCCACATACACCGAGGCTAGTGGGTTCAAACCCAGCCAGGGGCAGCCAAACAACAATAACAACTGCAACAAAAAATATCCGGGTGTTGTGGTGGGTGTCTGTAGTCCCAGCTACTTGGGAGGCTGAGGCAAGAGAATCACTTAAGCCCAAGAGTTAGAGGTTGCTGTGAGCTGTGACATCACAGCACTCTACTGAGGGTGACATAATGAGACTCTGTCTCAAAAAATAAAATAAATGAATAAATAGGGTTGGCACCCGTAGCTCAGTGGTTAGGGCACCAGCCACATACACCAAAGCTGGCAGGTTCAAACCTAGCCGAGGCCTGCTAAACAACAATGACAACTGCAACAAAAAAATAACCAGGCATGGGCAGCGCCTGTGGCTCAGTGGGTAGGGTCCCGGCCCCATATACCAAGGGTGGTGGGTTCAAACCCAGCCCTGGCCAAACTGCAACAAAAAAATAGCCGGGCGTTGTGGCTGATGCCTGTAGTCCCAGCTACTCAGGAGGCTGAGGCAAGAAAATCACCTAAGCCCAGGAGTTGGAGGTTGCTGTGAGCTGTGATGTCACGACATTCTAGCAAGGGCGACAAAGTGAGACTCTGTCTCTAAAAAAAAAAAAAATAGCCAGGCATTGTGGTAAGTGCCTATAGTCCCAGCTACTTGGGATGCTAAGGCAAGAGAATCGCTTAAGACCAAGAGTTTTTTGTTTTGTTTTGTTTTGTTTTGTTTTTTTAGACAGAGTCTCACTATGTTACCCTCAGTAGAGTGTCATGGCGTCACAGCTCACAGCAACCTCAAACTCTTGGGCTTCAGAGATTCTCTTATCTCAGCCTCCCGAGTTGGTGGGACTACAGGCCCCGGTCATAATGCCTGGCTTTTTTTTTTTTTTTTTTTTTTTTTTTTATTGCAGTTGTCGTTGTTTAGCAGGCCGGGGCCAGACTTGAACCTGCCAACCTCAGTGTATGTAGCCTGCACCCTACTCAGTGAGCTATGGGCACTGAGCCTAAGCCCAAGAGTTTGGGGTTGCTGTGAGCTGTGACACCATTGTACTCTAGCACGGGTGACATAGTGAGACTCTGTCTCACAAAAATAAATTAAGCTCAGCGCCTGTGGCTCAAGCAGCTAAGGCGCCAGCCACATACACATGAGCTGGCGGGTTCAGACCTGCCAAACAACAATGACAGCTGCAACCAAAAAATAGCCAGGCATTGTGGCAGGCACCTGCAGTCCCAGCTACTTGGGAGGCGGAGGCAGGAGAATAACTTGAGCCCAGGAGTTGGAGGTTGCTGTGAGCTGTGATGCCACTGCACTCTACCCAGGGCGACAGCTTGAGGCTCTGTCTTAAGAAATTAAATAAATAAATAAAGAAAGAAATAAATAAATAAATAATTAATAAAATAAAAGATTACATACTATAAGATTTGAATAGCTGGAAAATGTACTGCCTACTCTGGAGGCAGTAAAAAGATCAGTGGTTAACAGGTGGAGGGAGGATTGAATAGGTGAACACAGGATTTTAAGGGAAGCAAAACTGCTCTGTATGATATTCTAATGGTATATACATGTCATTATACATTTGTCTATACCCCTAGAATGTACAATGGTTAAGAGTGAATTCTAATGTAAACTATGAACTTTGGGTGATGTTTATATGTCAGTGTAGGTTCATCAATTGTACCAGTCTGATGGGTGATATTAATATGGAGGAGGCTATACATGTTGGGTTATGGCATACATAGGAAATCTCTGTACCTTCCACTCAATTTTATTGTGAACCTAAAACTGCTCCAAAAAGTAAAGTCTAACAAAAAAAATTTTAAGGTAGGCCTGGTGCCACATGCGTATAGTCTTGGGATTCTGAGGTGCTAGGATAACTTATGCCTAGGAGTTCAGGTCTAGCATGGGCAACATAGTGTGAGACCCCCATCTATAAAAATATTAATTATTTTTAAGAGTTTGTTTTAAAAAATAAGAATTTTTTTAAAAAAAGCACAGCCAGCGCCCGTAGCTCAGTGGATAGGGCACCCGCCATATATACCCAGGCTGGGCAGGTTTGAACACGACCCGGGCTAGCTAAACAACAATGACAACTGCAATAACAACAACAAAATTGCCAGGCATTGTGGTGGGCTCCTGTAGTCTCAGCTACTTGGGGAGGTTGAGGCAAGAAAATCGCTTAAACCCAAGAGTTTGAGGTTGCTGTGAGCTGTGATACCACAGCATTCTACTGAGGGCAACATAATGAGACTATGTCTCAAAAAAAAAAACAACTAAAAATTAAAAGCACAGAGGTCCTTCATTATTTTAGTATTATAGTTATCTACTACAACAAACTACCCCAAAGCTTAGTGGCTTAAAACAATTACCATTTTCTTTCTCATTTCTGTGAGTTAGACATTTAGGCTGGGCTTAGCTAGGTAGTTCTGGTCTATGCTGGGGTCACACATATGGCTGAAGTCTAGACCTGGATAATCTAAGATGACTTCTCTCACATGTCTGGTTTTGATGATGGCTGTTGGCTAGGTTTCTTCACATGGCAGAAGAATAATTCCAAAAAAGCAGTAGAAACTGTAAGGGGTCTTGAGGCATAGGCGTGGAAGTCACATAGCATTTCTTCTATTGACCAAAATACGTCAGATAGGCCAGCCTAGATGCAATGGGAAGACTCCACCTCTTGATGGAAGGACCAAAAGAATTTGTGGCCTGCCTTTTCCTCCTGATCTACCATACCGAAAAGACTAGGATAAGTGTAGGATGTGTTACTCAGCCCCTTTAGCTTTAGTATTTCTTCCAAAGTTAATTATTCAGTGTTCTTTGATTATCCTTTTTACTTTGCCCTCAACTCTTTCTCTGTTTCTGCTAGGAAAAAAACAAAATATAAATTAAAATAAAAACAGGAAAGTTTTACCAATAATTAATGAATTTTTGAAAACTGAATTATGAAACCACTCTTTTTTTTTTTTGAGACAGAGTCTCACTATGTAGAGTTATGTGACATCACAGCTCACAGTAAACTCAAATTCTTGGGCTTACATGATTCTCTTGCCTCAGCCTCCCAAGTACCTGGGACTATAGGTGCCCACCACAATGCCCGGCCATCTTTTTTTTTTTTTGGTTGCAGTTGTTGTTTAGCAGCCCCGGGCTGGGCTTGTACCCACTAGCTCTGGTGTATGTGGCCAGCGCCCTAACCACTAAGCTACAGGTGCCGAGCCTGAAACCATTCTTAAAAAGAAAATATAGTTTATTGACTTGTATATTCTTATGAACTTGAAATTGTTTAACAATGATTTGGAGAACTCAATGTCCTGACTTTAATAATAGACCAAAATTATGTGTTTTACCTCATTTGATAATATTTAATTAGGTATCTTGTTACTAAATTTTTTACAGAATTTTAATATACAGCTATTTAAAATTTTGACCATAATATTAATTTCTTAGGTAATTCATTTGAGCCATATTCTCTACAGATAGAGATCGATGACCATCTTTTGTAATAATCTGAAATTCTGAATTAGTTGATGCTGAATTAATAGCGTTTTGCCAGTAGTCAGCAGATACAAGTGCTATCTCCTCTGAGTTATATTAGTTTATAAGCCTTTGTGGTCTGCTATTTAATTCTGCTTTCCATTCTGAAAGAGTTTTTAGCTCCTGTTCATTAATCATGAGAAACAGTTGTGTGACATGCCTTGATGTTAAGTTGAACATCTAAAATTAGTCCTGTTACAGTGTTCGGAAGCAAGGTTTCAGTAGCTTGTGACATGTGTTAAGTAGACATTGCAAGGTCCTTCTAGGGAAGGAACTCCCTAGAAAAAAGTAAGTGACATGCATGTGTTTTTTCATGTACCTATGTATGTATATAATTGAAGGTCCCTTTATTAAGTGGATGAACACACTATATCTGTTACCATAAATTCTTCATATGCAATGAAAAGCCTCTTTGCTTATGCATTATGCTGTTTAATCAATCATTTCAGAAGAAAAATGTTTATTGAACACTTGATAAAACATTTTTCTACCTTTGTTTTGTAGTTTTCATTTTTTGAAAGAAATAATGTGTTACATATATTCTATTTCAAGTGAATAACTTTTTTTTTCCTCTCTTCAGAGTTTATAGAAACCTATTCAAAAAAATGGCATCCTGGTTATATGAATGTCTTTGTGAAGCTGAACTTGCACAGTATTATTCTCATTTTACTGCCCTTGGCCTTCACAAAATAGATGAATTAGCCAAGGTTACAATGAAGGACTACTCCAAACTGGGAGTCCATGACATGAACGACCGTAAACGTCTCTTCCAACTTATCAAAATTATTAAGATTATGCAGGAAGAAGATAAAACATTCAGTCCAGAGCATCATATTCAGACAAGCATTCTGGACATCAAACCTCAGGAATTCAGATCTGGCCCTCGAAGACAGCTACATTTTGATTCTCCTGTGGACAATAAAGACAAAACTATCAGCAACGATGGGTTTGAAATGTGTAATTTATCAGATTTCTCTGCAAATGAACAGAAATCCACTTACCTGAAAGGGACGGACCATGTGCTACCAGATGATTCCCAGTACCATACCAAAACACGAATTTTGAGTGCTATAGCTGCTGATTTCTGTGGGCAAACAGAAACTAATACTTCACTCTTTTCATCAAATCACTTTTCTCCAGTACTGGGAGATTATGATATTCCCATTATTCAAAGAATCTCTGATGTTTCAGGGTATAACTATGGAATCCCTCACTCTTTTATCAGGTAATAATTTATTTTTATCTTTTATTTTTTTGATGGGAAGATATCCTCAGGCAAGGGCAGGCCTCTCCATCATGACCAAAGGAGAGCAACGACTCCTTATTTACAGTTAATGAATAATATATGATAGAAATGATAGTAAGTAGCTTTTGCAACAATAATAGAAATACCTGACAAACAATAAACCTAACCATATGTACCCTCATATTAATTTGAAATTTTAAAAAATACCTAGATGAAGGGAAATTAATGAGTAATTAGGCCTTTCCAGACAGGAGAAAGATGTTAATTGTTCATTTTTATCAAACAGCTGCTCCATGCCAGGATCTGCTGTTATTTCTACAGCAGACCTATTTTTATTATTTATTATAGTATAATGTGATGCATCTAGTACATCCATTAAAGTAAAATAGTTTTCTGTAATCCTAGCACTCTGAGAGGCTGAGACAGGAGGATTGCTTGAGCTCAGAAGTTTGAGAGCAGCCTGAGCAAATGAGACTCGTCTCTACTACTACAAAAATTAGCCAGGTGTGGTAGGTCACTCCTGAAGTCCCAGCTAGTCAGGAAGCTCTCTTGAATCCAGGAATTCAATTTGAGGTTGCTGTGAGCTGACATAGGCTGACACTATGGTACTCTAGCCTGGGGGGCAACAGAGCGAAACTGTGTCTCAAAAAAAGAAAAAAATTTTTTTCAATGTTTATAGTGGCTTTATTCCTGATTACAAAAAACTTGAAACAACCCAAATGTCATTTAACAAATGAATGTATAAACAAACTAAAGTAGTTAATTGGCCTTATTTTATAATGAAAAAAATTTACACAATCCATAGAATTTTTTAAGGCTATCAAATTCACTTAAACTAACCAGGAGCCTTAAAGCTTAGGTAAGGGCATATAGTTCAATTAAGTAGGTCTTTGGAGCAGTTAGTTCTCCTGCATACATTGAATTATGATCCCGATTTTGAGTACTTTGTACAATTCCACCCCTGGAAAAACAGATAATTTCTGTGATTACAAAGAGTAAGACACTTCTGAAATTAGAATTTGATAGTCAGGGTGGCAGTAAGTTATTTTCACCTAGTATCTCAAGTTAGAATTTGAAATAAGGTTTCTAATTACTTGAAATATCAAATAATCCATAATACTAACAGTGGTGTAATAAGAAATATGTTCTTATTTAAAAAAACCCTATACCGCTTGTTATTTTAAATGTTATATATGTGAGTTATGGGAAAATAAAATTCATTCTCAAGGGATATTCTCTTTTTTTAAATGCTGTTATTCATACTTTAGGATAAAGTATTTGCATCTGTTATTATATTGACTAAGGTTTCAGAGGATCTCAAAAAAACAGAAGATTCTGTTTTAGAGATAAAAGTACCTTTAGTAATTTGAAACACATAAATGAATTTTATAATGTTTTTGAAAACATTGTTTTGATCCAGTAGAATCCAGACCACATAGTACTATTGTTTACTTTTTTTTTTTTTCAAGGCAGAGTTTCAAGCTGTTGCCCTGAGTAGAGTGCTATGGTGTTGCAGCTCATGGCAGCCTCAAACTCTTGGGCTTAAGCAATTCTCTTGCCTCAGCCTCCCAAGTAGCTGGAACTATAGGCACCCACCCAACACCCAGCTATTCTTTTTTGTTGTTGTTGTTTTTTGTTTTGTTTTTTTTTTTGGTTGCAGTTGTTGTTGTTTTATTTTAGCAGTCTTGGGCCGGGTTCAAACCCGCCAGCCCCAGTGTATGTGGCTAGTGCCCTACCCATTGAGCTATAGGCACTGCCCTGTTTTTTCTTTGATATTTAAAAAAAAATTTCTTTCAGGGTAGTATGGCTGTAGAGTTTTTTTGGTTCCTTTGGGTTTTTTTTTTTAATTATGAGAAGACCAGATTGTTCTGTGGCTATGAAACTCAGAATCTCTGCTATTCTATTGGTTAGTTCAGTGGTGAAAGATCAAATATTTTCTTGAATTTATAGTCTTTTATTGAACAAGATATAAATTACAATTATTTACAAATAAAAAAAATACCACTTTGCATTACTTCATGCCATCAAGGATAGAATGGATATTTTAGTATAAATATTGACATTTCATTTATTTGACAATTTTTTAAAGAGACAGGTTCTTACCATATTGTCTAGGTTCACTCAAACTCCTGGGTTCATATGATCCCCTGCCTATGCTTCCTGAGTTGCTGGGGCTACAGGCACACACCATTGCACCTAGCTTATTTGGCAGATATCAAGTACCATTTCTTCTAAGCCCAATTTTAGATATAAAGATAATTAGGGTATCTGGAAGCTCTTAGACTCTTAGTGGGCAGGGTGAGTAGAATGACACAAACAGCCATATGGTGAGATTAAGTGCCTTTTTTTTTTTTGAGACAGAATCTCACTATGTCACCCTCAGGGAAGTGGTATGGCATCACAGCTCACAGCAACCTTCAACTCCTGGGCTTAGGCAATTCTCTTGCCTCAGCCTCCCAAGTAGGTGAGACCACAGGCACCCGCCACAACACCCAGCTATTTTTTGTTGCAGTTTGGCCAGGGCTGAGTTTGAACCCGCCACCCTCAGTATATGGGACTGGTGACCTACTCACTGAGCCACAAGTGCTGCCCATTCCTCCCATTTTTTATTATATTAGAAAAATGAAAGTAAGAAAGTACATTTTCTCCATTAATCTTCAATATAGTCTTCTCACCCAAACCCAAAGTAGTAGTAAAGATCTTTTTTGGGGGGAGGGGGGTGTTGTTGCCCCAGACTAGAGTGTCCTGGCATCAGCCTAGCTCACGGCAATCTCATACTGTTGAGTTCAAGAGTTTCTGCCTCAGCCTCCCAAGTAGCTGGGACTGTAGGCACTCACTGTAACCTCTAGCTAATTTTTTAATTTTTATTATTATTTTTTTTTTTTTAGTTTCATTTTGTTGCCCTTGGTAGAGTGCTATGGTGTCACAGCTTATAGCAACCTCTAGCTCTTGAGCTTAGGTGATTCTCTTGCCTCAGCCTCCCAAGTAGCTGGAACTACAAGCACCCACCACAACACCCGGCTATTTTTTATTGCAATTTGGCCGGGGCCAGGTTCAAACCTGCCACCTTCGGTATATGGGGTTAGCGCCCTACTCATTGAGCCACAGGCCCCACCCCTAACTTTTCTATTTTTAGTAGAAATAGGGTTTCGCTGTTGCTCAGGCTGGGAAGACAAGGTTTTAGAATCTCAAGAAACCCCCTTACCATTTTGGATATCACAAACCAACTTTTTGCTTTTCAGATATTCCTAAAGTTAAAAATAAATTGCTGGCCTCAGAATTTTAATAAAAGTCTTAGGCATTTAGTGAACTGATTGCACTGACTTATTAAAGATCTTGAGGCCAGTTACAGTGGCTCATATGTGTAATACTAGTGCTCTGGGAGCCCAAAGCAGGAGGATTGCTTGATTTCAGTAGTTTAAACCTGAGCAAAAGTAAGACCCCATCTCTACTAAAAATAGAAAAATGAGCTGGGTATTGTGGTGGGCACCTGTAGTCCCAGCTACTTGGGAACCTGAGACAGGAGAATCTCTTGAACCCATGAGTTGGAGGAGGTTGCTATGAGCTATCTATGCTGACACCATGGCACTCTATTCCAGGCAACACTAAGACTGTCTCAAAAAAAAAAAAAAAAAAAATCGTTTGATGAGAATATTTCAGATTGTATATGAAACCCACACATTGTACCCCTTGATTGCACTAATGTACACAGCTATGATTTAACAATAAAAGTAAATAAATTTTAAAAAATAACAGAATCAAATAAAAAAAAAACTTAAATAGATCTAATTCTAGCTTTTTTAACTTTTCCCATGTCAGACAGATTATAGCTTACTTCTTCTAGGGAAGATTGAACATAAAAACCAGAGCCTTTTAAGAAAGAACAGTCATTCTTTCCTTTGCCCCTTAAACTTGAAAATTACAAGTCTTTTGTCCATATGAGTTATCCTTTAGCCCTAAAAAAGACTAAACATTTTCTGTCCTCTTTGATTACCTTTATGTAATTAGGTTATTAGTATTCATGCCTGTAATCCCAGCACTTTCAGAAGCCAAGGTGGGAGGATTGCTTGAGGCCATGTGTTCCAGAACAACCTGGGCAAGGTGGTGAGACCCCATGTCTTAAAAAAGAATAAATTAATGCACTGTAATAGTGCACACCTGTAGTCATAACTACTCAGGAAGTTGAGCCATAAGGATTGCTTGAGCCCAAGAGTTAGAGGTTGTAGTGAGCTATGATTTCATCATTATGCTCCAGTCTGGGCAGCAAAGCAAGACGCTGTCCAAAAATAAATAAATAAACTTTCTCAGTGTTGACACTTTAATATATCATTTTTAAAAATACATTATATATGGCTTGGCGTCTGTAGCTCAGCGGCTAGGGCGCCAGCCACTTACACTGGGACTGGTGGGTTTGAACCCGGCCCAGGCCTGCCAGACAACAATGACAACTACAACCAAAAATAGCCAGGCATTGTGGTGGGCGCCTGTAGTCCCAGTTACTTGGGAGGCTGAGGCAAGAAAATTGCTTAAGCCCAAGAGCTGGAGGTTGCTGTGAGCTGTGTTGCCAGGTACTCCACTGAGGGTGACATAGTGAGACTGTCTCAAAAAAAAAAAAAAAAAAAATACATATGTCCATCATGCAAAATGTACTGATACTTTGACAATAATAGTGTTGTCCTATTATTAAAAAATAAAGCCTATTTATATACATATATCAGACAGAATACCTCAGAGAAAGAAAATCCTTGGACTGAGATGGAAAAAATCAGAGTTTGTGTCCGAAAACGTCCTCTGGGAGTGAGAGAATTACGTCGTGGAGAAGTTAATATTATTACTGTAGAAGATGAAGAAACTCTACTTGTGCATGAGAAGAAAGAAGCAGTTGACCTTACCCAATATATTCTTCAGGTATGATATTTTTTCTTTTGTGTCTATATCTAACATTCTGTATGTCCATTTTTTGCTTTTTGTTTGAGTGGTAGCATACATTCAAATCCAGTTTCTGATTTGGGTATTAACATTCATTCCTGATGATACCCTGAATCTTAACTTTTAAAAAATATGGTACAGTGCGAGATACAAAAACATAATTCTTCTGCTCTTTTTTTTTTTTTCTTTTTCTGACAGAATCCCACTCTGTCAACTGGGTAGAGTGCCATGGCATCATCATAGCTCACAGCAACCTCTAACTCCTAGGCTCAAGAGATCCTCCTTCCTCAGCCTCTCAAGTAGCTGGGACTATAGGTGTTATGCCACTATGCCCAGCTAGTTTTTCTATTTTTAGTAGAGGTAAGGTCTCACTCTTGCTAAGCTGGTCTGAACTCCTGAGCTCAGGCAATCTACTTGGCTCAGCCTTCCAGAGTCCTAGGATTACAGGCGTGAGCCACTGTGCCCAGCCAAATCTTCTACTTTTATTCAATGGAGTTGCACCATTCATTCACTTAACATGATTTATGTGAATTTAGTTATACATATTCAGCTACAAGGGGAAGGAAGGGGTAAAAAGAATTTAAATAATATGGGTCAGCACCCGTATCTCAGGGGTTATGGTGCCCGCCACGTACACCAGGGCTGAAAAATTCAAGCACAGCTTGGGCCTGCTAAAACAATAATGACAACTATTAAAAAAAAAAGCCAGGCATGATGGGCACCTGTAGTCCCAGCTACTTGGGAGGCTGAGGCAAGAGAATTGTGTAAGCCTAAGAGTTTAAGGTTGCTGTGAACTGTGACACCACAGCACTCTACCATAATAAGACTCTGTCTCAAAAAAAAAAAAAAAAAAATGTAAGTAATAAAATAGTTGCTTGGCACCTGTAGCTCAGCAGCCAGGGCGCCAGCTGGCAGGTTCGAATCCAGCCCGGGCCTGCCAAACAACAGTGACAACTACAACCAAAAAATAGCTGGGTGTTATGGTTTACTTGGGAGGCTGAGGCAAGAGAATCACTTAATGGGCAGCACCTATGACTCAGTGATTAGGGCACGGGCCCCATATACCATACCGAGGGTGGCGGGTTCAAACCCAGCCCTGCAACAAAAAATAGCTAGGCATTGTGGCGCACACCTGTAGTCCCAGCTACTTGGGAGGCTGAAGCAAGAGAATTGCCTAAGCCCAAGAGCTGGAGGTTGCTGTGAGCTGTGACACTACGGTACTCTACTGAGGGCGACAAAATAAGACTCTATCTCTAAAAAAAAAAAAGAGAGAGAAAATCGCTTAAGCCCAAGAGTTTGAGGTTGCTGTGAGCTGTGATGCCACAGAACTCTACCCAGGGCAACAGCTTGAGACTCTGTATCAAAAATAAATAAATAAATAAATATAATAATAAAGTGGTTGCCGATAGGACCAGTGACTGAACATATGCCCCAGAGTAACTATGAGATGGTCACACTGTTGTTCTCTATTCTTGCTTGCTTGTCACAGTGTGAACTTGTCTCTCCGCTGAATTTAATGATGCACAGTGTCTCTTTGAGCAACAAGGCCCCAGATTGCCAGCCAACTGCTTATTTTGATTCTCAACAGTTGGGTTATATTTAAATGGTGGAAATTAGTCTCTGAGCAGACCACTTTGCACAGGGTAGATTGCTGTGGGTAAATATAATGCAGGGATATGATTTCTAACATATAAGGGTTTATATAAACACTAGTGGCTCAGACATGTGAGAGTGTTCACTTCTGTAAGAATGATGATGAAGAGTTCAAGGAAAAAGTGTTTGCTGTTGAAAGGAACTTATTCTAAGCAGACAGGTACCCTCGCAATAACTCTTCTTTAGTCTTATAAGAAAGCAGCAAACTTCACAGATGGGAGAGAATCATAATTTAGGTACTCCTAAAATTGTAAAACAATTGTGAATAATCTAAAACAGGATAATCTATCAGATGTTGAGACTTTTGAATTCAGAATTTCTCTATTCTGAAATCTGCCTCCTGAAACATTCACAAATGTATCATATTCTCTATTTCTTTCTCTCCTCAAAATCCAGTGATTGTTATAGAGAAAAAAGTGGCTTATATATGTATACTTGTATGCTAGCAATGCACTTTAGTCAACTGAGATCTTACTTTACTGGAGTAAATCCTTCAAGCTGAAGTCAAATTGTTAACACCTTCCTCCTCTTTTAAACTTGCATTATTCTTTTTCTTTGGTTACCAAAATTGGGTTTCACCATGACATTCAAAGTCATCCATTGAGTACTATCAGTACTAAATTACTAGGCCACTGTACAACCAACCTAATCACTTTAACAGCTTTATTGATTGGTGATCAATGCAGTCTATTAGGTCTCAGTGGGAGGTATTTATTTTAAGGATGATCTAAATGACCAATTAGTTGTAATGCCATCCAGTTCCATGGCTACTTATAGCCATAGTAATAGCCCTATCCAATCACCATCTACCTAAGACTTCCTTAATGATGCTTCTGTCACACTAATTCCCTCAAGAAGGTAACATCTTATGTATTTTTCCATTATCCCAAAACACAATAACCTTACTTTTTTGTCATTACCATTGGTCAATACTTATTGAATACCCATAGTTTCCATGGCACTTTTTCTGCTATTTGAACTTTGGACCCTTGCTTTCATAGGTCAAAGTCCTCACCGTCAATACTACAATACAAAAATATTGGGAAGACTTCTCCCCCTCCATTTCTTTCCTAAAAGAGAAACAAGAAAAAGGTTGATAGTAAATTGGGTGCTAAGTAATATTGATCCTAGATTCTTTGGGTTTTATTCATAAATGTATTCAGGAATTAAAACAATAGGTTCATATGTCTGCTTATTAATTATTCTCTTATCAAATCTTGTCTTTGTCTTTTTTTTTTTTTTTTTTTTTTTTGATACAGAATCTCACTCAGTTGCCCTAGGTAGAGTGCCATGGCATCATAGCTCATAGCAACCTCAAACTCTTGGACTCAAAGTGATTCTCTTGCCTCAGCCTCCCTAGTAGCTGGGACTACAGGTGCCCACCACAACACCTGGCTGGTTTTTCTTTTTTAATAGAGTCAGGGTCTTGCTCTTGCTTAGGCTGGTTTCTAATTCCTGAGCTCAGGCAATCCACCCACCTCACCTCCCAGAGTGCTAGGATTATAGCACATGTCCTCTTTTCAAACTTTATTACCTAAAAAAAGGGGAGGGCAATCTTGTCACCTGGTGAATATGATCATATACAATAGAAACTCCATAGTTGACCACCTCCTTAAATTGATCTAATTTTCATAGACCTGATATTCACCCCATGTTCTTATCAATGCAGTAGGTCTAGCTCCTTATGCTGGCCACTTTCATATGTTGACCAGTTTGTTACCGTCACTTGGGTGGTCAACTTCGGAGAGGTTCTACTGTACCTGTAGTGTGCTGTTCTACTTAAGCATTAAATTTTGTGGTAACATAATGAGTAAAAAAACAATGAAACAAAACTTTATTTCATTACAATTTCTTAAATAAAGATAAAATATACATATAGATAAATTGTACTGAAATGCATCAAAAAGTTGACACTGTCTATCTCTGGGTAACAAGATTTATAGATAATTTGATTTTCTTCTCTATTTCCTATTTCTCTATTCCTAATATTTTGTTCTCTGTTGTAATTTTAAAAAATATTTTATATTTTTAAAATTTTCTACAATCAGCTCTTTTATATAAAAAGGCAAAAACTTTTGTTTCTTTTTGGTTTGTTTTGTTTTGTTTTAAAAAGGTAAAAACTTTTGAATAGGATAGATTCATCTATATCAAAATCAAAAGATACAGAAGAGTATAGAGTAAAAAATATCCCTCTAATCCCATTTTCTCCTTGAAAGCAACTGGTGTTACCTAGTCTAAGCCTATCTTTCTAAAGATAATCTATAAATACATATTACTTTTATAATCTGAAAAAAACTTATTGAAAAAATAAGCTATGGAATTCTGATCATATCAAAACTAATAAGAGGTTCAAAATAGGTATTATTCCAATATCACTGATATGATAGAATGTGGTCAAATGAAAGTATGTGATGAAAGGACTTTATGCATTATATATGTTAACTATAATAACCTTTAATGTTTACACATCTTTCATAAAAGATATATGCAAAAGAACTAATTCTTTTAATCAATAAATGTTTTCTCAAGAGCTAAAGTTATTCATGAGCTTTTATGGAAGGAGAGGAACAATTATTATATGCTCAGTGAAATAAAAGATAACTAAAAAACATTATTCATGTGGGCCGATGCAGTGGCTCACACCTATAATCCTAGCACTTGGGAAGCCAAAGTGGGTGGATTGCCTGAGCTCACAGGTTCAAGATAAGCCTGAGCCAGAGCGAGACCCCATCTCTAAAAAAAAAAAAAAAAGAATAGCCGGGCATTGTGGCGGGTACCTGTAGTCCCACGTTCTTGGGAGGCTGAGGCAAGAGAATCGATTCAGCCCGAGAGTTTGAGATTGCTCTGAGCTGGGATACGACAGCACTCTACCAAGGGTGACCAAGTGAGACTCTGTATATATATATTTCTGGGTTTTTTTCTTATTTTCTTGACAAATACTATATATATCCAAATGTATAGGTATCTATAGACATGGGGAGGAGTTTGCTTTTAATATCAACTAAAAAACTTATGGTGATGGCTCAGCTCCTGTAGCTCAGTGAGTAGGGCATTGGCCATATACACTGAGGCTGGTGGGTTTGAGCCTGGCCCGGGCCTGCTAAACAACAATGACAACTGTAACCAAAAATAGCCAGGTGTTGTGGTGGGCACCTGTAGTCCCAGCTACTCAGGAGGCTGAGGCAAGAGAATTGCTTAAGCCCAAGAGTTGGAGGTTGCTGTGAGCTGTGATGCCACAGTACTCTACTGAGGGTAACATAGTGAGACTGTCTCAAAAAAACAAACAAACAAAAAAAACTTATGGTGGTATTTGAGGAACAAATTTGTCTTTTTGCTTAGAGACAAAGTATGAGTTAGATGTAAATAATATTCATGAAAACAAGATTTTACAAATATACTTAACTCTTTTTTGTTTTTTTGGAGACAGAGTCTCACTATGTCGCCCTTGGTAGAGTGCTGTGCCGTCACAGCTCACAGCAACCTCAACTCTTGGGCTTAAGCGATTCTGTTGCCTTAGCCTCCCAAGTAGCTGGGATTATGGGTTGCCCACCACGATGCCCAGCTATTTTTCTGTTGCAGTTGTCATTGTTGCTTAGCTGGCCCGGGCTGGGTTCAAACCCACCAGTCTCTGTATATGTGACTGGTGCCGTAACCACTGTGCTACAGTTGCCCAGCCTTAACTCTTTATTGTTATTATTATTATTATTATTTTAAATCAGCCGGAGGCCCCAGCGAGGATCCAATTCCCAACCCCACTGGTAAGACCATTGCTCTAACCACTGAGATAAGGAGCCTTAACTCTTTATTGTTGACCTTTTTAGTTTACTCTAAATTGTAATGAACTCCCATGTATCTGTCACACAGCTTCAATAGTTATTAACATTTTAGAATTCTTATCAAACCTTTTAAAATGCTAAAAGTTTAGAGATTTCTTTACTACTCTTCACAAATTCATTATTTCTTACCTGCTAACTTTTGGAAACTTTATATAGCTTATAACTTTGGTTTTATGGTCCCAATTTATTCTTTTTTTTTTTTTGCAGTTTTTGTCCGGGGCTGGGTTTGAACCCACCACCTCCAGCATATGGGGCCAGTGCCCTACTCCTTTGAGCCACAGTGCTGGCCCCAATTTATTCTCATGAGATCTAACAGATTTCCATTCTAATGTATTAATAATATAGTGTACACAGAATGAACCTAGGGTAGAGTGACCTACAATGAATTGGCCCAAGTTCAGTTTTCTGGATCTGCCCATAAAAATTTTTCCTTCATTAGATATTTAGAGAAGGCCAAAAAGGTAGTAGGAGATGAGGCTTTATCTCTCATTCAATTTATATATGGACTGTAGTAATGCTATGACCAGGCTTTTAATTATTAGGGTTTCTTACTCAGATGTACTTGAGTTGTCAACATGGTAAGCCTGTAAATTAGGCAAATAATTATGGCTGCTGAATTAATGCTTTCCAGACCCAATTTAGTGGGATTTCCTATCTCCTTTTTCAAATTACCATGATTTTTCATTTGGAAGTCACTGTAGATCCCTTTTCTTCCCCACCTCCCTACATCCAGTCAGTTGCAAAATTTCTTTTTTTCTTTCTCTTGCCTCAGCCTCCCGAGTAGCTGGGACCACAGACGCCTGCCATAATGCCCGGCTATTTTTTTGTTGCAGTTTGGCTGGGGACAGGTTGGAACCTGCCACCCTTGGTATGTGGGATCAGTGCCTTACTGAGCCACAGGCGCCACTCAATTTCTTATACATACATATCTTTATTTCCATTGTCATCATTTAATTTAGACTCTTTCTTAATCTCATTATTGAATTATTAGTGTCTCTGTTCCCAATCCATTCACAGAGTAAAGCCAGATTAGTCTTGCCATAAAATGGCTGAGATCATCCTTGCTCACAAAGTTCTTTACTATTTCCCCACTGTTTACTGGATTAAATATTAGTATTCTGCCCCCTCCCTTAAGACTGGTATCCTCATTTATTTATTTATTTATTTATTTATTTTATTTTATTTGTTGTTGTTGTTGTTGCAGTTTGGCGGGGGCTGGGTTTGAACCCACCACCCTTGGCATATGGGGCCGGCGCCCTACTCACTGAGCCACAGGCACCGCCCAATTATTTATTTATTTATTTTCTTTTATTTTGAGACAGAGTCTCACTATGTCGTCCTGGGTAGAGTACCGTGGTGTCACAGCTCACAGCAACCTCCAACTCTTGGGCTTAAGCTATTCTCTTGCCTTAGCCTCCTAAGTAGCTGGGACTACAGGCGCCCACCACAATGCCTGGCTATTTTTGTGTTGCAGTTGTCATTGTTGTTTTGCTGGCCCAGGCCAGTTCAAACCCACCAGCCTTGGTGCATGTGGTCAGCACCATAACCACTGTACTATGGTGCCAAGCCCTAACACATTATTTTAACATTCTATCTCACATTTCTACTTACCAAGGTCCTATATTCTTAAAGTTAATTCCTTATATACTTTCTTGTTTTTTAAATCTTTGTTTACGCTTCCTCTGTGCCTGGAATACCTTCCCTCTATCTTCATCTCAAATTCTTCTTCCCCCATGGTCTTTTTTGAGACAGAGCCTCAAGCTGTCGCCCTGGGTAGAGTGCTGTGTCATCACAGCTCACAATAACCTCCAACTCCTGGGCTCAAGCGATTCTCCTGCCTCCACTTCCCAAGTAGTTGGGACTACTGGCACCCACTACAACACCCGGCTATTTTTTGCTTGTAGTCATCATTGTTGTTTGGCGGGCCAGGGTTGGATTCGAACCTGCCAGCTCAGGTGTATGTGGCTGGCACCTTAGCTGCTTGAGTCACAGGTGCCAAGCCTCAGTTTTTCATAATTAGAATAGAATGTTTTTCCTTTGAAGTCCACATGTACTTTCTCTTTTAAGGTTCTTCCACTTACAGTCATTTTGTATACTTGTATAGATTAACATCTTTAGAGGGTAGGGTAATGTCTATCTTTGAGTCCCTTCAGGTGTTTACTGCAATGTGCATGCTATCAGCTGAATAAATGTTTATGAAATGAAAAGTTAAGCCATACTATGTACAAGCTGGGCACAGAGGCACATGCCTGTAGTCCTAACTACTCTGGAAGCTGAGGCAGAATATCACTAGGGGTCTGAGGCTGCAGTACACTATGATCACACCTCTGAATAGCCACTGCTCTCCTGCCTGAGCAATATAGAAAGACGCAATGTATTAAAAACTAAAAGTTTGGGGTG
The DNA here is from genome assembly GCA_963574355.1 of Loris lydekkerianus. Taxonomy (NCBI): domain Eukaryota; kingdom Metazoa; phylum Chordata; class Mammalia; order Primates; family Lorisidae; genus Loris; species Loris lydekkerianus. Next base: position 25,267 of record CAUYPK010128871.1, read on the forward strand.
GTGCCTGTGGCTCAGTGGGTTGGGCACTGGCTCCATATACCGTGGGTGGTGTATTCAAACCCAGCCCCAGCCAAACTGCAACAAAAAATAGGCCTTGTGGCAGATGCCTGTAGTCCCAGCTACTCGGGAGGCTGAGGCAAGAGAATCACCTAAGCCCAGGAGTTGGAGGTTGCTGTGAGCTGTGATGCCACATCACTCTACCAAGGGTGATAAAGTGAGACTCTGTCTCTAAAAAAAAAAAATTAAAAAAAAAAACTAAAAGTTTAGCTATGTAACCTATGAAATTGAGATCTTCCCCCTAGAACTTCTCTAAAATGTCAAAGATGCTGGCTGTAGCTGGGATATGAGGATACCCACCCCCATATAATTCAGTTACTATACTAGACATGAGGAGGACTGGTTTACTCTTATTACTCATTGATTTATTTCCCTTAAAGGAGAACAAAACTTGTGTGCCTTAGTTTTTACATAGTAAGAGCATGTCAAAAGAGATCTCTAGTTAAAGAAAACCCTGTCATTTAATACATTTTGATTGCTTATTTATTTCTAAGTTGGTCATGGTTAGTAACTATTATTTAAAACTGTAGGCTCGGCACCCGTAGTACAGTGGTTATGGCGCCAGACACATACACTGAGGCTGGTGGGTTCGAACCCAGACTGGGCCAGCTAAACAACAATGATAACTGCCACAAAAAAAAGTAGCCAGGCATTGTAGTGGGCGCCTGTAGTGCCAGCTACTCAGGAACCTGAGGCAAGAGAATCGCTTAAGCCCAAGAGTTAGAGGTTGCTGTTAGCTGTGACTCCATGGCACTCTACTGAGGACAACTAGTAAGACTCTGTCTCAAAAAAAAAAAAAAAAATACGTAGTTAGATCTTTATCATGTGTTAGCTAGGATAGTAGTAAAAAAAATCCAGAATGTGCCTCTTTATAAAAAAATCAAATTTATTTTTCAGCATGTTTTTTATTTTGATGAAGTCTTTGGTGAGGCATGTACCAATCAGGATGTATACATGAAGACTACTCACCCACTCATTCAGCATATTTTCAATGGGTAAGATAATAATTATTTGCTTCTCTTGTTTTTTATTTTCTACTTTCTGTAAATCATATGTTTTTTTATTTTTTTGAGACAGAGTCTCAAGCTGTCACCCTGGATAGAGTGCCATGGCATCATAGCTCACAGCAACATCCAACTCAGGCTCAAGCAATCCTCTTGCCTCTGTTTTTCTATTTTTAGTAGAGACGGGATCTCGCTTTTGCTCAGGCTGGTCTTGAATTCATGAGCTCAAGCAATGTACCCTCCTCAGCCTCCCAGAGTGCTAGGATTACAGGCATGAGCCATCACACCTGGCCTGTAAATCATTTATTTATTTATTTTTGAGACAGTCTCACTATGTCGCCCTCAGTAGAGTGTTGTGGCATCACAGCTCACAGTAACCTCCAACTCTTGGACTTAAGTGATTCTCTTGCCTCAACCTCCCAAGTAGCTGGGACTATAGGCTCCCACCACAACACCTGGCTATTTTTTGTTGCATCTGTCATTGTTGTTTAGCTGGCCTGGGCCAGCTTCAAACCCACCAGCCTTGGTGTATGTGGCTGGCGCCATAACCATTATGCTACAGGCACCCAGCCTGTAAATCATATTTTTTTAATAAATATCACTTATTCTTTTCATTCTATTTTTTTAATTAAATGAGTTTATACTTTGATCTAATGAATTTAGGTTAGACTTCTGAAAACATGCAGTGCCTCTGTATGATTTACGAAGCATTCATAAAAATTTCTTTTTACCCTGATGATACTGTTTCTTGGTGTTTGATAGAAAAAAAATATAAGCTGTCAATAATTAGTTGCATCAAATTCCTCAGAATAAAATAGTTTAAGTGGTTGGAATTAGTCTGAACTTTGATAACAGGAATTATATATTCTAACTATAGTTCAGTTAAGTTTTTGTTGGACTAGAATAGTTATCATTTATCAACTTTTCACAGATGTATTTTTATTTGAAATTATTAGTCACACTTAATAAATTGAATGATACATCTGGTAAAGGACTAATAACCAGAATTAACAAAGAACTCAGGCAAATCATCAAGATACAACTAAACAATCACATTAAAAAGTGGGCAAAAGGGCTCGGCACCTGTAGCACAATGGTTACGGTGCCAGCTACATACACTGAAGGTGGCTAGGATTATAGGCATGAGCCACTGCCTTCAAATAACTTTTATAATTTAAAAAATTGAGTAATAATTTACATAAAGTAAGATGCACAGATTTTAAGTATTCGGTTTTGATGAGTTATTATAGTTGTAAATATATAAGTAACCAACCTGAAACAAAGATATAAAACATTTCCATCACCTTCGAAAGTTCTCGTGTCCCTTTTTAGTTAATCCCCCAGATTTTATGTAATCACTGACCTGCTTTCTATTAGTATAGATTAAAATTGTCTATTCTAGAATGTCACAGAAATAGAATTATTACAACATATATTCTGTTATGCTTTGTGTAATGTTTGGTTTCTTTGTTTAGCCAAATTTTTTTATATTATTATTTAATATATATTATGTAATATATTAGTATATAATAAATAATATATATTATTTAATATATTAGTACATGTTGTTACATGCCCTTAGTTTTTCTTGCTGAGTAATATTCCCTTCTATGAATATATCATAATTTGTTATATTCCTTTTCCTGTTGAAAGACATTTGGGTTGTTTCCAGTTTGGGACCATTATAAGTAAAGCTGCATGAACATTGTTGTATAAGTCTTTTTCTGAGCATGTTTTCATTTACTTTGGGCAAAAACCTAGAAATGGAATTGCTGGGTCATAGGACAGGTATATATATTTTTTTTTCTTTTTTTTTTTTTTTTTAAGAGACAGAGTCTCACTTTGTCACCCTCAGTAGAGTACAATGGCATCACAGCTCACAGCAACCTCCAGCTCTTGGGCTTAGGCAATTCTTTTGCCTCAGCCTCCGAAGTAGCTAGGACTACAGGTGCCAGCCACAACGCCCAGCTATTTTTTTGTTGCAATTTGGCCAGGGCCGGGTTCAAACCCACCACCCTCGGTATATGGGGCCAGTACCCTACACACTGAGCCACAGGTGCTGCCCAGACAGGTGTATATTTTAAGAAAATGTTGAACAACTTTCCAAAGTATTGTGCCATTTCATACTCCCAAAAGAAATGTATGAGAATTGCAGTTTCCTAACAACTGGTTTTGTCAGGCTTTATGATTATTATTTTTTATTTATTTATTTATTTTTTTTTTTAGTTTCTGGCCAGGACTGAGTTTGAACCCACCACCTCTGGCATATGGGGCCAGCGCCCTACTCCTTTGAGCCATAGGCGCCTCCCCAAGCTCTATTATTTTAATCAATCTAATGAAAATGAAATCATATATTATGATTTGAATTTGAATTTCCCTAATACCTAATGATACTAAGCATCTTTTCATATGCTTATTATCCATTTGAATATCTTCATTTGTCCTTTGTTTTGTGTTGTCTTTTTATTGTTGTTTGTAAAAGTTATTTAATTTTTTTTTTTTTTTTTTTTTTTTTTCTTGAGGCTGAGTCTCACTCTGTCACTTGGGCTAGGGTACCATGGCTTCAGCCTAGCTCACAGCAACCTCAAACTCCTGGGTCTTCCTACCTTAGCCTCCCAGGTAGCTAGGACTATAGGCCTGCCATCACAATGCCCTGCTAATTTTTCTATTTTTTGTAGAGACAGAGTCTTGCTTTGTTCAGGCTGGTCTGGAACACCTGACGTTGGCCTCCTACTGCATCTGGCCTAAAAATTATTTAATTTTTAAGAACTTTTTATGAGCAGGCTAAAAAAATGAAGTATTTTTTAGGTTCAATTTCTTATGCACCAAATCTAAAGAGTGGTTGTGAGAGAGCAAGTTTCTAAAATAAGTTATGTTTTGAATAAGACTTTACTAATAATGAATAAGAGGTTCGGCACCCATAGCTTAGTGGTTAGGGCACTGGATACATACGCCAGGGGTGGTGGGTTCAAACCCAGCCTGGGCCTGCTAATAACAATGACAACTACAACAGAAAATAGCCAGACATTATGACCAGAGCCTATAATCCCAGCTACTTGGGAGGCTGAGGCAAGAGAATTGCTTAAACCCAAGAGGTTGAGGTTGCTGTAAGCTGTGATGCCACAGCACTCTACCAAGGGTGACAGAGTAAGACTCTGTCTCAAAAAAAAAAAAAAAAAAATTAGAGAATGGCAAGTTAAGTTCATCCATTCTTTAAACTGTAATAATGTTTTTCATGCCCATATTTGCTGCTTATCCCTAATGTTCAGAAGGTAAGGTAGATATTATTCTTTATTCTCATGCTGCTGAATCTTTTTTTTTTTTCTTTTTCTTAAAGACAGGATCTTGCGGCTCAGCACCTGTAGCTCAAGTGGCTAGGGCACCAGCCACATACACCAGAGCTGGTGGATTCGAATCTAGCCCAGGCCTGCCAAACAACAATGACAACTACAACCAAAAAATAGCCAAGTGTTATGGCAGGCACCTGTAGTCCAAGCTACTTGGAAGGTTGAGGTAAGAGAATTACTTAAATCCAAGAGTTTGAGGTTGCTGTGAGCTGTGACGCCATGGCACTCTACCCAGGGTGACAGTTTGAGACTCTGTCTCAAAAAAAAAAAAAAAAAAGACAGGGTCTTGCCCTGTTACCCAGGTTGGAATACAGTGGCACCATCATGCAATCATAGCTTACTACAGCCTCAAACTCCTGGGCTCAAGTGATCCTTCTGCCTCAGTTTTCTAAGTCACTAGGGTTACAGGCATGCAATGCCATGTCCAGTACTTTTTCTTATTTGTTTTAGTTAGAGACAGGGTCTTATTATGTTACCCAGGCTGGTCTGTAACTCCTGGCTTCAAATGATCCTCCTGCCTCTTTCCCAGTCACTGAGGTTCAGGCATGAGCCACTATGCCCAGCTGAATCTTCTATTGTGTGTTCAAATTTTTCTCCTATAATTCTTTTTCTACTGGTGCCTCTGTCAGTGTATTTATAGTACCACAATGCTGGGAGCCAGGATTTAAAAGGCAAGGAGTAAGTGGTCTCTGCTCTAAATAGATTAAGTCTGATTAGCTGCTATCTCTTGATTCTCACACTTCCATGGTTCCTTTGCTTTTTGTCATTTTACTTTTTCTTGGTTTACTGTCTAGCTTCAAGTCCCTTTCTGTGTATTCATCTCTCTGCCTATCTCCTGCCTATCTCCTACCTATCTCCTGCCTCTATTTTGTCTGAAAATAGAGTTGGGTTTGATGTTGACTACTCATAATCCTCTATGGAGCAATTGTTATGAATACTAAAAAATATTTCCTCTTATATAAAATGGAGATACATAATACTATGTAGGTAATAGTAAATTGACTGGATAATGTATAATTTATCTCTTTTCTATTGTAAACTGAGCGTAAGAAGGCATAATGAAAGGAATGATAAAATAATAAAACATTCAGAAAAATTCATGTCCATGTATAGTCTTTTTCTCTTGATAACTTTTATCATTAACCCACACGATTCCTGTTCAAGAGTCTGCATCAGTTACTTGCTACCTAACATTATTCCCTACTTAGCAGTACATAGTTGGGTCCCACAATACTCCAGGAATCTTAGTCTTCCACTCCTAAAACATACTATAATTAGCAGGCTGGCCTCCCAACTCCCTTATCCACCTCTTATTCTGTAGTTCTTCACATTCATATAGGGTGTGTGCATACATATGTACCCACATGCCAAAATAGTGATTCTCCCTTAGAATCATAGGACATCAGGACTGGAAGGGATGTTAGAATCCAAGTAACATGAATTTACTGATGAAAGTGAAAACTGAAGCCCATTGAAAAGTGAAATAAATAACTTGACTAAGGACATGTAGTTAATTAATGTCATGGCAAAGACCAGAACCCAAGCTTTTTCCCTCAAGATCTGTTGTGCCTGCCAACACCTCTGCTGCTGTGGCCTCTGCTCACACTATTCCCACTCTACAGTGAAGGTTCTCTGCCTTTCAGCTTCTGCATTCAAGGCCCAGCCCAGTTCCCTACTCTTATGAGCCCTTAATCAAATATTTTGCTTACACTGATTTCACCCTGGCTGAACTTCCTCAGTTAACTATCACCCTGTTTATCATATAATCTTCTATTATTTATTGTATTTTATTATTTCTTTCACCAAATTTACCACTTCATTAAGACTAAATCATCTCTGAGATCTTCTAAAGCACCTAACATGGAGTAGGAACTCAGTAAATGCTTATTGGCCAAGTAGTTTCTTTTCTTTTTTTTTTTTTTTAATTAGAAGTTTAGTTTATTATACCTAAAACAAGAAGCAGTACAATTAATCAAAATATGTGTTTAAACTATAGACACCATTTTGCCATCTTTACAATACCTTGTGTAGGCCAGCTGCAAAGAAGCCTGGAGAGCAAGTGATGATGAAATCATAAAAGGTGTTTTCCATAGCATGTTAAGAATGAATATGTTTGCTTGCAAAAAATGGTCCAAAGCCTGAAAGAAGTGGTAGATAGTTGGTGCAAAGTCTGGTGAATATGATGGATAACAGAAGTCTCCAAGTCTAGCTTCTGTAGTACGAACAGGACTGTTTCTGCAACATGTGGTCGAGTGTGGTTTTGTAAGAGGATTGGCCTGTCTCTATTGACCATCCTCAGCTGCTTAATTGCAAGCATCCTCATCATTTCATCCAACTGGTTGCCGTAGACATCTGCGATAATTGATTCACCAAGTTTCACGAATCTGTAGTAGATAATATCAGTGCTGGACCACCAAACAGAAACCATTAGCTTTTTTTGATGAATAGTCACTTTTAGACTGAGTCTTGGTGCTGCTTCTTTATCCAACCATTGTGTCAAACGGTTATGATTTTCTTTTTTTGCCTCTATTTTATTTTATTTTTTATTAAATTATAGCTGTGTACATTAATGCAATCATGGCGCACCATATACTGGTTTTATATACAATTTGACATATTTTCATCAAACTGGTTAACATAGCCTTCCTGGCATTTTCTTTTTTTTTTTTTTTTTTTTAATAGATAGACATATATAGATATTTGATTATACATATCCCAGGAAACTATGTATTTACATGCACATATATATTGTCCAAAAAGCAAAGAAATGAGAAATTATTATTATTTTCTACTATTTTAAATGATAATAGTGAAGAATA
>CAUYPK010128872.1:0-13096 GCA_963574355.1 Loris lydekkerianus
CTTGGCAGTGTCAAGAGGGAATTTGGGGACAAAATGTTTCCCTCTAAACAACCCTACTGGGAAGACCATCCCTTCATTGGAGAAGAGTTCTTTAAGATTTATCAAGAGAATGTTAATTCATAATAGCATCTGGTTTTGGGACTCTCCATACACCAGTTATACTACTATAGGTACTACTGGATATTCAGTGTTTTTCCTTCTCTAGTACATATAAAATGGTGTATGCAAAGTGTTTTGTACTTAATGACTAATAAAGACAAATATAATTCATATGTGAATTGACTACTATTGGATAGTTCTTACATGCCTTACTTAAAGGAAGTGTTTTTCTAGCAAATTTCAATGTGTCCTTTAAACATCACAAGATACTATATTCCTGTCACTTTTTAAATTTTTTTTTGAGACAGAGCCTCAAGCTGTCACCCTGGGTACAGTTCCATGGCATCACAGCTCATAGGAACCTCAAACTCCTGGGCTCAAGCCATTCTCCTGCTTCTGCCTCCCAAGTAGCTGGGATTACAGATGCCTGCCACAACGCCTGGGTATTTTTTTGGTTGTAGCTGTCATTGTTGTTTGGTAGGCCCGGGCTGGATTCGAACTCGCCAGCTCAGGTGTATGTAGGTGGTGCCTTAGCCACTTGAGCCACAGGTGCCAAGCCTTTTTTTTTTTCTTTTGAGACAGTCACTATCACTTTATTGCCCTGAGTAGAGTGCTGTAACATCATAGCTCACAGCAACCTTGAAGCCCTGGACTCAAGCAATCCCCTGCCTCAGCTTCTCGAGTAGCTGGGACTACAGGTCCCCACCACAATGCCCAGCTATGTTTTAGAGATGGAGTCTCACTTTTGATCAAGCTGACCTCGAACTCCTGAGGTAAGGTAACCCAGAGTTTAAGGTTTACAGGCGTGAGTGTGATTTGAATCAAATCAACTATTTGTTCATCATAGAAAGGTTCTGAAGTGCTGGACATTAAAATGTCAAAATTCCTGGGTTACTCTCATTTTTTGGCCAGCTTGCCATGCTTAATTGACTCTGGACTTTAGCATATTCTGTCCCTTAGTACCTAGATAAAACTCCTCTCTGTCCCTCAAGACAGCTGAGGCATCACCACCTCTGGAGAAGCTGCAAGTAATACCCACTCCCCAAAGCTGAATGGAGTCCTCATTGGCTCATGCACAAACCTTCTACCTTTGACCCTATCACATTATATATACCCACTATATACTTATCTTTTCTCCCTACTACACTTCAAGCTCCCTAAAACAAGACAAAAACTTGTTTTACTGTTTGTTTTTCTTTTGCTTGCCTTTTTTTTTTTTTTTTTGCAGTTTTTTGCTGGGGCCGGGTTTGAACCTGCCACTTCTGGCATATGGGGACGGCGCACCACTCCTTTGAGCCACAGGCACTGCCCTTGCTTTTATTTTAGACAGAGACTCAAGCTGTCGCCCTGGGTAGAGTGCCGTAACATCACAGCTCATGGCAACCTCCAACTGCTGGGTTTAAGCGATTCTCTTGCCTCAGCCTCCCAAGTAGCTGGGACTACAGGTGCCTGCTGTCTTTTATTTTCTTTTTAATGAAAAGTACTATTAATAATGTAATAATATAAATAATAAGTAAAATAGCCACAACACCTGGCTATTTTTTGGTTGTAGATGTCATTGTTGTTTGGCGGGCCCAGGCTGGATTCAAACCCACCAGCTCTGGTGTATGTGGCTGGAGCCTTAGCTGCTTGACCTACAGGCGCCGAGCCTGTTTGTTTTTTTTTTTTTTTTCCTTTCTCTTTTCTTGAAAATAAACAAAGTACCTGGTGTACAGTAAAAGATTCAGTATAAGCTTTTGGATGTGTGGTAGACTGAATGATTTATGGCAGGTGACACATTGTCAAATATTATTCTACTTTTTAAAATTTTTTTAAATTGTTAAATCATAGCTGTGTACATTAGTGCAATTGCCTGTACCCATTCTAAGATACACCATAGATGTGGCCCCACCCATTACCCTCCCTCCACCCAAACCTTCCCCTTCCTTGGCCCTTTCCCCATAGTCCTGTGGTATAGTTGAGTTATAGCCTTCATGTGAAAGCTATAGTTTAGCTTCAAAGTAGGGTTGAGTACATTGGATACTTTTTCTTCCATTCCTGAGATACTTTGTTAAGAAAAATATGTTCCAGCTCCATCCATGTAAACATGAAAGAGGTAAAGTCTCCATCTTTCTTTAAGGCTGCATAGCATTTCATGGTTTACATGTACCACAATTTGCTAGTCCATTTGTGGGTCGATGGGCACTTGGGCTTCTTCCATAATTACTTAGCAATTATGAATTGCGCTGCAATAAACATTCTGGTACAGATGTCTTTGTTATATTGTGACTTTTGGTCTTCTGGGTATAAACCTAGTAAAGGAATTATAGGATTGAATGGCAGGTCTATTTTTAGGTCTCTAAGGCTTTAATACATGTGTCGCACGCCTGCTATTTCTACCTGCCACTCTCCTTGAAATGCTATCATTCTCTCTGCCCTGCCCTATTCTGTGCTAGGCACCACCCAGGGTCCCTTGATTTCTGGTCTCCAAAGGGTTTGGCCAAAGACATCACACGAAATCAGAGACCTGTAAAAGAGAAAGATCAAAGTATTTATCACTCCTCACAACCCTTGTCCTTGCCTTCCCTTAGCTTGGGCAATGGCTGTATTCTATCACTGGAAATCTCGTTGGGCAGCACTATTCCAATGGCTTTTTAATTCTGTGTGAGGCTTCACCAATATCATTCCTGTCCCTCGCCCAGGAGGCCTTGTCACTAGTGCTTCAGTGTACAACCAAACTTTGCCATGTCCCTTACTCCTGGCCGCACTCGTGTAATGATTCCTTTCATTAAAATCTTTCAGATTAAAACCCGAGTTTCCCCCCAGTGCTCCGGATGTGACCCTACTGTGTGCAGAGCAGTGGCCTAAGCATCATAATCTGCAGAACATCAAAGGAGGAAGAATTCTTCTCGGTTTTACCGTCGTGTAAAATCTTTCAGTTAGCTGGGAGCAGACGTGGTCTTAGTGATTCAGATCAGTCAGTGCCACAGTTTTAAAAAGCATATAAGAATAGGAAGCAATTTTCTTTGTCATTACTACCTCCATTGCCACTTGGAAAAGGGAAATGTGCTAAACACAGAATGCTATCTTTCATTGTTCTCTTCTGAAAGAATATTTCCATAATTCTTCTGAAATCAAAATATGTTTCTGTTGAATTAATGTCAGGGATTGAGTAGTAGTGATTTGCTTCCTTCTACACAATTTCAGAGAAGATGGGTACAAAGGAAAAAAAAATTGCTTTCACACAAGTGCTTTTGACTTAAAGCACAAATGTCAGGCAGGAAAAGTTACAAAAATATATTTATATGAAACAATGAATTTTAGAATGTTACTGTATGTCATTTCTTTTTAAACTAGCCTTGGATTGGGTAGATGTAAAATGCAACACTGTTAGTTTATGCAGGTAACATACACACTACTTAAATATATATAAAATTTATTTATTATATTTATTTTATTATATTATATTATTATTTATATTATTATTTATTATATATTAAATATATATAAAAATATATAGATGTATACACAGAAAATCACACATGTATACTTTATGTTTTATATATATTTATGAATTTTGAAATTATAAAAATATCTTCTATTTATTACTTTTTTCTGAATTAATTTAATATATTAGGTTACATTGTTTGTGTCTGTCAGGAAGGCTCCCAGGTGTATTTGAGTCCTTCATCCAGAAAGTGTGCCATAAAACCCTGCATTGTATCCAGTCATTACTAAGGCTCAGAGAGCACTACAGGGATTCTTGGGAAAGATATATGCGTGTCACACTCTGCATGATCACTGCAAGTAGTGGAAAGGAGTATTCATACCAACAAGGAACACTCTGAGTCAGGGTTGCCCGGATAAACAGAATTAGTAGGAGATAGATGATAGCTGCATTGATAGGAGGACAGATATACACATAGACTTCAGAGAGTCAGCTTATGCACCTGTGAAAGCTGGCAATTCTGAAATCCGTAGGGCAGATTGGGAAGTTGGAACTGTCTGGCAGGAGCTAATGCTGGAGTCTTGAGGCAGAATTTCTTATCCTCTGAAAACCTATTTTTTTTTTTTTTTTATTTTGTGGATGAGGTCCATATGGATTGTTGAGGTAAATCTTCTTTTCTTAAAGACAATTGTAGGCTGGGCGTGGTGGCTCACGCCTGTAATTCTAGCACTCTCGGAGGTTGAGGAAAATGGATAGCCTGAGCTCACAGGTTCTAGTCCAGCCTGAGCTAGAGTAAGACCTCATCTATGAAAATGGCCAAGCGTTGTGGCTGGCGCTTGTAGTCCCAGCTTCTTGAGAGGCTGAGGCAAGAGAATTCACTTAAGCCCAAGAGTCTGAGGTTGCTGTGAGCTGTGTCTCTACCGAGTATGACATAGTGAAACTCTTTCTCTCAAAAAAAAAAAAAAAAAGAAGGCAACGCAGATGTTGAGAGAAAAGAAACTTTACACTGCTGGCGCAACGGCAAACTAATACAACCATTTTGGATGAAAGTATGGAGAAACCTCAAAGAACTCAACCTAGACCTCTAGTTTGATCCTACAATCCCATTACTGGGCATCACCTATCCAGGAAAAAAAACAACAAAAAAACTTTTATTATAAAGACACTTGTACTAAGCTATTTATCACAGCCTATTACAATTGCTAAAATGTGGAAACAACCTAAATGTTCTTCAACCCAGGAATGGATTGGTAAGCTGTGTTATGTGAATACCATGGAATATTATTCAGCCATAAAAAATGGAGATTTTGCAGCATTTGTACCGACCTGGATAGACGTGGAACACATTATTCTTAGTGAAGCATCACAGGAATGGAGAAGTATGAATCCTATGTATTCAATTTTGATAAGAGGACAACTAATGACACAGTGGGGCATGGGGGAAGGGGAGATCAGACAGAGAAGGAGGCAGGGGGTGAGGGAAAGGAAAAGAAGAAAAAAAAAAAAAAGACAAGAAAAGAAAATAGTGACTAATTCTCACATAAATTGGATTTAATTTTGACCAAAGTACATTACATCACCTTTGCCTCCTGAAAAAGGTACAGAGGGAAAAAGTGAAGGCTCAGTAAAGTCTCTCTTGACAAGTTGACAGAAGAAATCAAAGAAGTCTGGAAACCTTGTGGTTCAAAATGTACGTCAGTACTAACTGCAAGCACTGAGAGCGTACAAGAGAGGAGAAATGTGAACATCTTACTGATGCTGCAAAGGAAGGTACTAAACATATCAATTAACAGTAGATTCTCTTAGGGTAAGTAGACATGTTAAAATATCTAGATAACTAAAGAAAGACATTTACAGCTGAAATGCTCAAATTAGAATAAAGGAACAAATAAAAATTGCTAACCTTTCAACTCAGAAAGGAAAAAGACAGACTAAGTCTAAAGTACATGGAAGGAAAATACAGATAACAGCAAAAGCTAGTAAATATTTGCTTCTTATTAGATAAAGAAAAAGCATTAATACATTTCAATCTCTCATATATTTTTGTTTACTAATTTCGGCAATAGCAGGGAAACAGAAAGGACTCGAGAAAGTGTTTCTGGGAATAAAAAACCCAAATACTCAGCATACATTTTAGGATCTGAAGAAAGAAAGCAACCTTGCCATTACTAGTTCTTCCTGATAGTACAAATCAGACTAGTGTAAAAAATCAAAGAAAGAGGAATTGTAAGAATTCATTAGAAAGAAAGACTTTTTCCCACAAATGTATGACTAATCACTCAGAAATGAAATGTTATTAGCATTAAAAGAAATTTCATAAGTTTTCTAGATTTAAAGCTAACATAAATCATGGGATTTCTCTATATCAGAAACAGAAAAAACCCCAAAACCCATATGAACCTCTGCTAAATAATAATGAATTATAGATTTTGGTGTTCTGAGTATTTCTACAACTTTTTTTGCAGTATGCAAACTTAAAACGAGAATTTGACTTGGACATTCTGAGACAAAGAGAGACAGAGAGACAAGCAGGTATACAGGGGTGGAGGGCAAACTACTTCCTTTGTGCACGCTGGTGGAAAAATCTTTATTTGGTAAGCATTTGTTGACAAATTTGCATATTCCAGTTCAGCCATTAAAGACTCTTTCCAACATCTGGTTATCTCATACTCCCATCTAGTGGAAAGCAGCATATTATACCACAATAGCATGTTCTTACTTTTTGTTCTTTAGATAACATAAACAATGTAATTATTTATAAAACCATCACACATTGTTCTTGGATCAAGCTTAAAATTATCTTCCTAGGGGGAGAAAATGATGGGGTGAGAATTTAGTTCTTACTATAGCTAAACAGATCTTTATATGGCTGTGAACTACAGCGTGCATCCTAATAACCAGCAAGGTGATGCCTGAAGTCTCGGGGCTAGGTCCTGGGCACTGGACTTTCTTTGGAACTGTTTATGATCTACTTCCATGCCAGTACATGCATACCACACAACAAGGAGGGTCAGATTAAGAATTTGAAAGACAACAGTAAAAGATACAATAAGTGAAATAAAGCCTGCTGGTTTCTAAAGCAAGAAATATGCTGAGCAGTAGTATAGTTAAATGTATTTATTATGAAAGTGTTACATATATAACCAATAATATAAGAACTATCTCTATAATGTTTCATTATTTACTTTGGACATTCTTGGAAGGATTCACATTCTGAAGAAACCTTAATGTTCCTATCCTCCTCTCAATCACTCAACATACTTTTTAAGCAAGTAAAACTGCTTTTTAAATTACTTTCAAAAACACCATTAAAGAACTTTTAAAGTCATTTGAAATCTACTGAATAAATTTATTAAAAGGAAAACCTTGCTGAGGAATTGGGGAAGAAATGGATACCACCATTACCTTGCTATTCAGGAGATGGCCCGAGAATGACTGGATTTTAGGCTAAAATCACCTACATTCTATCCTTAAGAAAATGAAGGACTTTTAAAATAGTTTTATACAAATGTAAAACAAAAACTAAAACAAGGCATGGGTGAGCATAGTACCACGTGCAAGGGCCTACATTTGTGAGGTGTATGTTCTTCAGATGATTTACAAGTAACTTTTAACAACATACAAAGACAAATAGTTTACATTGACTAGATTTATTTATACTCCACCAATTTGATAGCAGTTTTTCAGAAATACATGGTGTCCATAAAGTTCATCCGCAATTTATTATCTTAAACTGTTTTCAATTGCACATTAACTTTACGTCCACCCTTTGTATAAATCGGTTATCACATTTAACACAATCGTCAAATCTCTAAATTTTCTAAACTGTCCTACAGAGTGGTTCTTCCCAGACTCCACCTGGAATGGCAATAAAAGTTAATGGCAAGAGAAGAAGGACAGGAGATTCAGAATCAAATTATTTTTAAGTTTTTTTTTTATGACTTTTAAAAAATATATTCAAAGGTGGACTGGTAGATTGGTAAACTCTGTGGAGGTAAGAGAACTGTTTATAATAAAACATAATTTGTACAAAAAAGTTTAGCATCATTCTAAGGTAGATATGTAAACATTAATATGCATGGAAAATCAAAACTGTATATTCAAAACTTTACAACTTCAGAGTTCTTGAGTTACTTCCAAGGAAGACAGAGAGGGAGAACCAAACTGCCAAATATACTACCTTAGAAAAATATATATTAATTTATAATTTTAAGCTGGAAGCAATCAAGAAACTGCCCCTTATCTTCCCAAAAGAGAATTTTTTTGTATCATTATTTGTGACAACTGTTGTTTTTCTAAGGCAAGTAGGAGAAACCGGAGTTTTTTGACAAGTTGCCAGCAGTCACAGTAATTTAAAGTCAAGGCCATGACATTGCTACAAACCATAATTTAAAAGAGCTGCCCTTTTCTAATAGGGATACACATATATGGACTCAGCATGGGCCTCTGTTACAAAATTAAACACAAATATTAATCCATTTATGGTGGAGGAACTTTTTATTTTTCAGCCAGCTCTAAACCAATCAGAAATTCTGAAGAGATGTATGTTATTTTTAAGTAACTTTCAAAAATAAAATGCAACTGTGTTATTCAAAGATGTAACGAAGGTAAGGAAAAACAATAAATGTTACTTAATAAGAGAAATGATCTATGGTTGCAATGGTATTATACTTTCAATATGAAATAATTGGCTATATATATACCCTTCTTGAATCTTGGGTTTGTGTCATATATTTCATAATCGCTCTAAAAACTACTTGAAGGTATGTCCAGAAACAGTAGTTCTTATTGGGTATGTATCAGGCTTCCTCATTTTTTTTATCTTCCTCTAGTTTTGAAATCATCGGCATTTTGAAGAGGGAGAGAGATCACAGCTAAAGGACATCATTGTCCACAGGATACCTGTGTCCCAATAATCACTCTGCAGAGAAGATGTCCAGGAGGTTTAGGCACAATCAGGTTCATAAAGTGCTGAGGTAAACAGCATTTTAAGATGGACCCTATGACCGTTGTATCCTGGTGTTACTCCTATGATTATGTTATTTCATATGACAAACAGGAGATTTTTCAGGCATGCATAATCTAATCACATGAGCCCTTAAAAAGCAATGAATTCCTACCAGCCAGAGGAACAGGGAAGTCAAAGAGATCTGAGGTGCAGGAAATAATCTAAGTGCTGCTGTTGGTTTTGAAGGTGGAAAGAGCTGTATATTAAGGAATTCAAGTGGCTTCTGGAAGTTGAGAGCAGCTCCCATCTGATAACCAGCAAGGAAACAGTGACGTCAGTCTTCCAAACACAGGGACTGAATTCTATCAACAAGAACTAGCTTGAAAGCAGATTCCTCCCCAGAACTTCCAGAAAAGAACCTAGCTTGGCTAAACCTTGATTTCAGCATGTTGAGACCCTAAGCAGAGTATATAGCTAAACCATTCTTGCTCCCCAGACTTCTAAACTAAAGAACATACAGATGTTAAGTTAATTAATGGGTATTGTTTTAATCTAGTAAATTTGCAGTAATTTGTTATGCAGCAATAGAAAACTATCACAAGTACTTACTGGCATCTGACATATAGAAATGATTTATAAATTATGTTTTTATTAATAACTCAAGACTCAAGTCATTTTAACTTTCTTGGGTCACATTCCTTTGATTTGAAAATGAGGTTTAACTAGCAAAGTTACAAGTTCCACTATAAACTCCCTAAGTCTACAGGACATTTAGCTTTCTGCAACTGTGGTGATATATCTTGATTGTCACCTTCCATTCACCTCTCCAGCTGTGTTCTCTATGCTTCAGTACTCTGTGCTATGTCCCAGGAGGCTGACCCCTATGGATACTATCAGCAGGCTTCCTTGTCACCAGCACTGGGGCAATGGGACGCATGAGCAGGAAATCAGAGTGATGGGAAAAAGTGAAGTCTGGGTATTTATTTCCTGGCTTCCTAGAAATGTGTAAGGTAATTAAGGGACAATGATCCGTAACATAAGTTGAAAGCAGAGGAAGGCAGTGTTATGAATTGAATTTGTCCCCCCAAACTCATATGCTGAAGCCCCAATCCCTAATGTGACTTTATTTGGAACTAGGGCTCTTAAGACATAATTTAGGTTAAAAGAGGTCATTAAGAGAAGGGTCACAATCTAACAGAATTGTTTCTCTTATAAAAAGAGGATGAGAAATCTCTCCCTCCTTATCTCTTCCCACACATCAAGGCAAGGCCATGTGAAAATATGGCGGGAAGGCAGCTGTCTACAAACTACAAAATGAACCTTCTCCAGAACTCAAGTATGTTGGCACCCAATCTTGGACACTGCAGCCTCTATAAGTACAAGAAAATAGATTTTTATTTAAACTACCAAGTCTATTATGGTATTTTGTATTAACAGGCTGAACAACCTAATAAGGGGAGCAAGGAAGATCATCAGAGGTAGTGCTTATGCTGAGACTTCTTTCCTAGTGTCAAGGAGGTAGAAATTTTCCAGGTAGAAAACATATGGAATAAGAAATAATAAACACAGGCAAAGAAATTTCAAAGCAAGGCATCTGTCCAGGAAATAGAGCACAGGGAAATTGAAAGGGCAGTGGGAGAGGCTAGAAAAGCAAGCAGAGACCAGATTTTAAGATTTAACACCAAAGGCCAAAGATCATGCCCAAAGGATTAAGTCCAGTAGACAAGCACTGAGGATTTATTCTTAGGAAATATAAAATAATATTCATTTTCAAAAGACCATTCTTGTGGTTGTATGGAAGGCCAGACAAAGAGGCAGAGAATAATTTAACTTTTGAGTTTTGAAATGTGCAGCATGAAGCCTCTGAGTCCTAAAACACGGAACACGAGAAAAAATGGAGAAGGTGAAGTGGGTGGAGTCCTTGTACCCCAAGTCAACACCAAGCACAAAAGTTCTATAGCCCTAGACTAGACCTAGAATCTTTGTTAGAATCAAGACAATTAGTCTAGAATATTTTACTCCAGATTTGTCTGAAAAATTGCTGCATCTGTAGGTCAAAGGCACCTGTCTCAAGTCTTCTAGTTATGATGAAAAAGTAAGGAAATTTATCAAGAATTTTAACTAAGAGAGAAATGTGTTTAGACTCATGCCAGGAAGATGACACAACTACTAAGAAACACCATCTGGACAGGCTGTTATCAACCCCAGTGAGTTTAGAGGCAGTATCAAAATTCTTAAACTTGTGTGGCTCTTAGATTCTCAGATATGCACAGTTGATTAACAGTCTGTGTGATAAAACTAAAATAAAAAGGTGATATTCATGCTATGGAGATCTGTTCTTGTCTGACATATTTTTGTCTGATAATATCAGACAAAACTGATCAGCAATAGGAAAATAATATAGATTAAAACTAACCTGCTTCTGAAAAAAGGTCATATTTCTTAGGAAAAAGCTTTAAAAATCTTACTAGCAGTTTTTGCAAATTGCGTAGATTTACTGGAAAGAATACAGGCTAAGTATCCCTTATCCAAAATTCCTGGGATCAGAAGTGTTTCAGATTTCAGATTTCTTCAAATTCTGGAATATCTGAATAACCATAATGAGACACGTTGAATATGGGACCCAAATCTAAATATGAAATTCATTTATGTGTCATATGCACCTTATAAATATAGGCTGAAGGTAATTAGGCATACTATTTTGAATAATTTTATGCAGAAAACATAGTTTTTACTGATCTTGACTGTAACCCCTCATCACCTGGTAATACATGTAAAATTCTTCACTTATGGAGACTTATTGATTGATACCCTCCAAAATTCAGATTGTGGAGCATTTAGGATTTCAGATTTTTGGGTTATGGATTTTCAACTTGTATTGTTCTCAAAACTGTAAGGCAAAAACGACATCCAGCAGAGAACAGTGCAGCCTTTTATGAAGTCAACTGGTAGCCAGGACTGAAACTGGTATGCCCATCAAGAGGTAAAACACTCTAATCCATGAGAACTATTTTATGTTCAGGGACTTTAACTGATTGGAACACAACAGATATATTGCCTAACTGCTATGTCCCTTGAAAATGTAGCACAAAGAAGACTTATTTAAGTTTGTAAGAACTACCAGGAAAATTTTAGCTCCCAAAAAATAAAGAACAGTATCATTATTTCCCAAAGGTTTCCATTGCCTTCACTTTTTCCCTTAAAACCTCTTAAATAAGATAGCTTTTAGAGGAGACTAACATCCAAATTTTATTCACTCATATTCTCCTTTGTTCTATACTGTACACAGCCCAAATAACTGATGACATTATTTAAAGAGTTTCCCGTGAAAATGTGTAGTATGGAATTGAGTCTCAAATGAGATTCTAACAAGGCAGCTTGCCATCCTAAAATTGTACAGTTGATCATTTCTTCTAACAAAAATATGCTGGTTCTAACTTTGAGCAGATTTGTGAACTACTACTATGAACCTGACAGCCATTGATTAAGAACATTTATGTTATTCATAAACATAGGTTTAAATACCAATTTTAGATTTATATGGTAAACATATTATTTTTAAAATCACATATAAATAAGATGTACATATAAAGTTCTTATTTTTGATACACTTACACTTGTCTTCCATTATATATGGACTTGATTCAAACCAAGATACTACAATAAATTATTTTTTTCTTTAAGGCCAGGCACGGTGGCTCATGACTATAATCCTAGTACTCTGGGAGGCCAAGGTGAGTGGATTGCTTGAGCTCACTGAATTCGACACCAGCTTCAGTAAAAGTGAGGCCCCATCTTTACTAAAAATAGAAAAACTGAGGCAAGAGGATCGCTTGAGCCCAAGAGATGGAGGTTGCTGTAAGCTTTGATACCATAGAATTCTTAACAAGGTGACAGCTTGAGACTGTCTCAAAAAAAAATCAAGTATTCCTAGTTTTTTAAGTAGTAAATTTACAGCTGAAAATTTTAAAGACATCTAAATTCCACTTATTTCTTGAGACTAGGATGTGAATATTCAATTTAGCATTCATATTTATTATTTGTCGAAAATGCAGAGCCAAATTGTGAAGTTACCAATTTTTCAGAATAAAAACTAAATTGTTAAACAGTTGCAGAAGATTACCACAAATTTATTTACCAATCAGACAGACATACTCAGCATTCTAGTCTTAACAAGAAACCTGAACGACAATAGAGAAATCAAACAACTCTAAATAGTTATTATGGCTAATTCACTCAATCAAATTTGGTGATATGAAGACAGACAGCTTTGCATATTATTCATTTCTTTTTTAAAAAAAACTTAGCAACCCTGTCAAAGGACTTACAAGGTATCTACATTGTCTGAAAAAGTATTGCTCAAAAGTGTGAATTACTAATGCAGTTATAGTTTTCTACATTGTCTGAAAAAGTATTGCTCAAAAGTGTGAATTACTAATGCAGTTATAGTTTTCAAAATTATACCTCCAGAACTGCGGTTCGAATCCTTCACATTTTTCTTTGCATTTTAAACAGAGGGCTCCAAATCCTTGCTCATGACCTAAGACCATCTGTTAAGAAGAAAACAACATGAATCATTATTACATTTTTTAAAAATCTAAAATATTCAATAAATTACACTT
>CAUYPK010128874.1:0-30315 GCA_963574355.1 Loris lydekkerianus
TCACCCAACAGTCTGGGAGGCTGAAGCAGAAGGCCTGCTTGAGGGCGAGGAGTTTGAGACCAGCCCGGGCAACTTATTGAGACCCCATCTCTAAAAATAAACAGAAAAATTAGCTGGGCCTGGTGGCAGGTACCTGTAGTCTCAGCTACTCAGGAGGCTGAGGCGGGAGGATCCCCTGAGCCCAGGAGTTTGAAGGTACAGTAAGCTATGATGAAATAATTGCACTCTAGCGCCGGGGCAACAGAATGAGACCCTGTCCCCAAAAAATAAATAAATATTTTCAAAGGAAAATTAAATGACTAAAAAGCGAGGCAATTATTAATTCTAGTAACTACAAATAAACTGTATATGAAAAAAAATAATGCTATTATACTATTTGATTTAGTACCTTAAAATTCTAAAAATTTTTTAAAGGGAGGTAAGAAAGAAATAGCTGTATATACCGTATATACTCGAGTATATATGGTACTTATTTTCACAGAGTACCTTTGAAAACTATCAGAAATGGCATCACATATGCTCCTAGAGAGAGAACCAGGGACTTGGGGCAGGAGACATTCTCCCTTATGTGATTAATTCACTGCTCTCACATCTTTGCTTGCAAATTGAATAGACCTTTAAGTTCACTTTTCTTGCATGAACCAGGTTTGATGACACTGGATACTATTTACAGTTTCATAATCTGCAATAAGAAATTTGCTTTGTAGTTGCTTAAGGCCTAGAGTCAAATGTGTTCATTTACCTACAATCTTTTCACTGCTGGCTTCTGGGGCAGGGTTGTGCAACCCCACAATATCTAGAAACCACACGGTGAGCGCTGGTTCAGCTTCACACACAAAAGCTGCCTTGGAGAGACACCAACTGACACCCCGAAGCACCTGCATGTCTGTGCTCCTTGGTGACTTTTCAAACTACAAGATTAGAGCATGTGAGGATGAGGACAGCCTATTCCAGAAAGAAAGCCAGATTATCCGCTGATGTATGTTTCTGATGTTTAGGAGTCCAAGACAGGAGGGATCACTTGAAGCCAGGAGTTCAAGACCAGCCTGGGCAATATAGCCAGACTCTATCTCTACAAAAATTTTCAAAATTAGGCAGGTGTGGTGGTGTGCACCTGTAGTCCCAGCTACTTGGGAGGCTGAGGCAGGAGGATCACTTGAGCCCAGGAGTTTGAGGCTGCATGAGCGAAGATCAGGCTTCTTACTCCAGCCTGAGTGACAAAAGTAGACTCTAAAATAAACAAACTACTTTTACTACCTTACTAGATTGGCAGTTATTAGAAAGTTCTCACCATGTTTCAGACTAGCTCAGCTCAGGCAGCAATGATGGCTTTTAAAGCCACAGAGCAGACAAACAATAAATCATTCCCTGTCCTCTGAATTAACTCACTAATTTAGGACCTTTCCAGTCTGTGCAGTATTCTGTAGCATGAACACTTGCTTTTCACTGTATAATCACTTCTTAAGATAATTTGAGGTTTACAATTAACACAGGTAAACAAAACTTTCTATATTTAACCTAACAATGAAATATGAATCGCTTTGTATCTACTGGAAAATGGATATTTTAAAGTTCCATTTAAAAACTAAACAGGCCCACCAACCCAGGAATGGATTAACAAGCTGTGGTATATGCATACCATGGAATACCATTCAACCATTAAAAAAAGATGGAGATTTTACATCCTTCGTATTAACCTCGATAGAAGGGTAACACATTATTCTTAATAAAGCATCACAAGAATGGAAAAGCAAGAATCCTATGTACTCCAACTCCTGTGCTCAAGCGATTCTCCTACCTCCGCCTCCCAAGTAGCTGGGACTACAGGCGTCTGCCACAACGCCCGGCTATTTTTTGGTTGCAGCCGTCACTGTTGTTTGGCAGGCCTGGGCTGGATTCAAACCCACCAAGCTCAGGTATATGTGGCTGGCACCTTAGCTGCTTGAGCCACAGGCGCCAAGCCTCTGTACTCTATTTTGATATGAGGACAATTAATGACCTAGTGGAGAGAGAGGGAGGGAGGGAAGGGGGTAGGAGAAGGGAAGAGCAGAGAGAGGGAAGGAGGGAGGAGGGTGGGGTCTCAGTGGACACACCTTTTGGGGGCAAGACACAATTATAAGAAAGACTTTATCTAACAAATGCAATCAGTGTAACCGGGTTTATTTATTTATTTAATAATAAAGAAATAAATATTATTATTTATTTATACAATAAAGGGTATTGTACAATAAGCCAGGTTACACTGATTGCATTTGTTAGGTAAAGTCCCTGTGTAACCTGGTATCTTGTACCCTTAATGAATCCCCAACAATAAAAAGAAATATATCATGAAAAAACATAAAAAATAAAAATAAAAAATAAAATCAGGCTCGGCGCTTGTAGCTCAGCGGCTAGAGTGCCAGCCATATACACCGGAGCTGGCGGGTTCAAATCCAGCCCAGGCCTGCCAAACAACAGTGACAACTACAACCAAAAACAGCCGGGTGTTGTGCTGGCGCCTGTAGTCCCAGCTACTTGGGAGGCTGAGGCAAGAGAATCGCTTAAGCCCAAGAGTTTGAGGTTGCTGTGACGCTATGGCACTCTACCAAGGGCGATGTATGCAGCCTCACAAAAAAAAAAAAAAAAAAAAAAAAAAAAAATCATTCATCTATATATATTTTTCACTGTTGAACAGACTGTTCCTCAAAACTGGTAATCCAAAAAGCCTACAACAGTTTTAGAGAAATACAATTGTATTTTGGGTATTTTTTGAGCCCCTGTGTTACAGAGACCGCAGACATACAGGAGGTAAAACTGGGTGCACTTCCCAAGGGGCGGGAGTGCCGAGGATGGCCGGGGCAGCCTAGGGGTGTGTGGCAGAGAGGTCAACATATGCCACTGATTTTATATGTGAAATTTCCCATAATAAAAAATGAAAAAGCCTATTGACAATGAACATCAAATTTTAAGAGGCAAAGCACATTACCACAAAAATGACCTATTGCCACTGAGAAGTTCACAAAGGCTTAGATGTAGCAGAGGGGTTACCTGTAGTCCTGATCAGAGATACTCACCATTTCCATTTTAAAATAAATAAGAAAATGGGGCGGTGCCTGTGGCTCAAAGGAGTAGGTCGCTGGCCCCATATACTGAAGGTGGAGGGTTCAAACCCATCCCCAGCCAAAAACAGAAAAAAAAAAACAAAATAAGATGAAAAATATATAAACAAGGGCCAGTAAAAATGTAGTTAACACTCACCAAACGTTTTGAGTCTTCATCTTGTTTGTAAAAAAACAGAAGCTGCCTTACCAAAAGGGTAAGGTTGGGACCATTAGCAATAGGAAAAGTGCCACCAGACTGTGACAGGTGAGCACAGCGATCAAACGCACTCCTTTGGACGGAATACTGAAAGCAAAACAAAGCACACAAGTCGGTCATTTACAGACACCATCTTTATCTAAAGATACGCTGAATGTTTTTTAATGGAGTGGTGGAAATGTATAATAAATACACTGATACTGGAGTTCAAAAAGAATCTGGAATGCAATGAAAGCCCCTGAGTTCCCCCTCTAGAGAGACTCTTCTACCCCTTCCTTCTGCTTTAATCCCAGGCTGTGGTTTGGTCTATGTCTGTACTTTGTTACTTAAAAGCTACCTAAAATCTCACCTATCTATAAATCTTTATATAATAAAATTATTTACTATGAAAAATACTATTATCAACATTAACGCACATTAAAAAGGTGTACAAAAAATACATACAAAATGAATGCTGATAATAACAAGGTCAAATTTTTTTTTATTTTAAAAACAAACTAACTTACTTGCTGTTTTCTATCTCTATAGCCTCGAATAAATGACTGGATGATTACTGCATTTTTCAGTCTTCGCCTTTCTTCCTGAATAATGAAGGGAGGAGAGAGGGAGCAATTGGTCAGTATCAGTGAAAATGACATTTGCCCATAAAGACTTTCGATAAGAAAAGAATTCAGTCTTTATACCATCTGTTGAATATATTTTTTACCATATTCAGAGTTGTGCAACCATCACCACTGTTCTAATTTTAGAACATGTTCATCACTTCCAAACAGAAACCCTGTACCCATCAGCAATCATCCCTCATTCTCTGTCCCCCACTCCCCAGCAAGCACTAATCCACTCTCTGTCCCCACAGATTTCCTGTTCTCAGCATTTTATATGCTGGAGTCACACAACATTCAGTGCGATCTTCTCGGTGTAGACCTTCACTCCTCTCATGGTTGCAAGCACTATTCTACTGTACGGACAGACGTTACGTTTAGCCATCCGTCTGCCAAGGGACACTTTGGCCACTTCCGCTTTTAGCCCTTATGAATAAGGCTGCTAAGGACACTCCGTGGAAACAAGTTTTCGTTTCCCTTAGTTAGACATCTATAAGTGGAATTAACATTTTGAGAGCTGCCACACTGTTTTCCAAAATGGTAACACCATTTTACGATCTCAGCATAGATGGGGTGGCTTTTCTGGAGGTTTAGTTACAATTTTTTTTTTTTTTTTTTTGAGACAATCTCAAGCTGTCGCCAGCTCACAGCAACAACCTCAAACTCCTGGGCCCAAGCAATTCCTTTGCCTCAGCCTCCCAAGTAACTGGGACTACAGGCACCCGCCACAATGCCCGGTTATTTTTTGTTGCAGTTGTCGTTGTTTAGCAGGCCTGGGCCGGGTTCGAACCCGTCAGCCTTGGTGTATGTAGCCGGTGCTCTACCCACTGAGCTATGGGCACTACCTCAGTTTCAAATATTAAAAGAATACAAACAACACAAACATGCATCTTAAAGATCACTTTCTTGTATCAAAAGAAAACTCCAGTTCCCACTGATTTGAGACTGCCTTTAACGTTTTCAGTGACCTGGCAACAATAACTATTTCCATCACCATTTTATACATGGCAGCTACTGGTGTTTGAGAGCCTGCCTGTGCCAGCCCTGAAAGGCGCCTCATATTCAACCGCACAACAATCTTACGGGTGAGCATTACTTCCAATTAAAGATGCAGAACCTGATATTTTTGTGAAGATTAAGCAATACCTACAGATGTATAAGAGTTAGAATTCAAGTTCAGGTGTGATGCTAAAGTGTGCTCCATCTTACCACACTACATTGTTTCACGTCTTCTGTGAATGCCACTCACCAACCTGAAACACACAGACACTCAAAGCTCCCCACATATCCCTGGGGTTAGGGAACATTGCCAGGTCAAGGAAGTATACTTTCTGAGCTTGAAATTGTTGCAAGAAAACCTGTGAGCTTTAATCTAGTTTTGGAATCATTATTCTAAGAGCACTTATTTAAAAGCTTATAGCCTGGGCAACGGCCAGACATTGTCTCTATAAAAACTTAGAAAATTACCCAAGCATTATGGCATATATCCATAGTCCTAGCTTCTTGGGAGGCTGAGGTGGGAGGACAGGTTAACTCCAGGAGTTTGAGGCTGCACTGAGCTATGACTATGCCACTGCACTCCAGCCTGCACAACACAAGGAGACTTTCTTTATGTTTTGTTTTTCTTTATGTTCCTTTACAAAACATAAAACACACCAGGCATAAGCAGTGGCTCACACCAGTAATCCTAGAATTCTGGGAGGCTGAGACAAGAGGATTGCTTTGAGCCCAAGAGTTTGAGGCTGCTGTGAGCTGTGACAGTACAGCACTCTATCAAAGGTGACAAAGTTAAGACTGTCTCAAAAAAAGCAAACAAATAAACAGAAAACAAAAAGCTCAATGGATATATTTAACAATTATGCTCAAGAGATAATTTATAAATTAGAAGTCAGATCAGAAGAAAATATCCAAATTGATGCAGATATTTGAAAGGATAAATATACAGAAAAGCACACCCATGAGAATGTGGGATACAAGGCCAAGGTCAAATATACTTGCAATTTGAGTTCAAAGAGGAGAAGTAGAATGAAGCAAAAGCAGTATTAGAAGAGAGTACGGCTAAAAATTGTATCAAAATAACAATAATAATGAAAATTGAAAGCACCAACCAGCAAACACCTTTCTTGGTGAAGTAGTGATTCAACTCAGGGAGGTTCACTGCCCAGCGGATGTTTTGTATTTCTGGAGACATTTTTGGTGGCCAGAACTAGGGGAGAGGGTGCCGCTCCATCTAGGGAAAGGCCGTGGATGCTGCTAAACATCATCCCACGTACAGGATGCTCCCACAACAAAGAACTGTCTGCTCAGAACGCCCACAGTGCCAAGGCTGGGAGATCCTGCCTGAAAGTGCTTTCGTCTGTTCCTTACACCAAAAATGTTCTTCCTCCAGCTTTTTCACAAGCCAGCTTCTTTTTAATCTGTGGGGAATTAGTTCCACACTAACACCTTCACCCTGTCCACGCAGGCCTCCCCAGAGGTTTGTTTTATATGATCATCTTTGGAGATGTAAACTTTTGTTATTATGTTGGCTAACCAACTGTGGATTGAGGATCTGTTCATTAAGAAGGGCTTTCTTAAAGGTAAATCTCCAGGGACTCCAGCCATTGAGATGGACAGCAGAAGGAAAATCACATGTGAAATTCCTCGAATAAAAATTTATTAATTTTTCCTACTGCCATAATAAAAAAAAAACTTTTATAACCCCCCTCCCCAAAAAAAACTACATCCCTAAAAAGCAAGTTTTCTCCTTTTGTTTGATAAAATATCAACATTATACACTAGGGCTTTCTAGATTTTCTAGAAACCCTGTCTTAGGCGAGCAAGCCAGCCGAAAGCCCCTATCCCTACTCCACTGTGGAAACTGCCTTTTCAGTTTATCTTTTTCTCTACTGGTTCCAGAATAAAAGACTTACTGTAAAATGCAATAAATCAAAAAAATGTTTCTGAAGCTCAGCACACACACTCTGTGTCATACACAATGCATGTATGCATGTAGAAACTAACGCCCACGCTACCCACAGCTGCACAGGACTATTTTTACCTCTCTCTTTCTTCTTTCTTCCTGAGTACGATGTAAAAGAGAAGCCTTTTCTTCCTAAATCCAGAGAGAGATAAAAGAGGTAAAGAAGGTATAATGTCAATTTCAAAACACTGTTAATCCAAAAATTATAGAATATTCTCACCCCAAAATGAGTCTGAAGACAACCCAAAGTACCTGATTTAATCAGATGAGAAAGCAGAGGCACAGCAGGTTAAACGGTTTCCTGGAGGTTACAGATCTAATTAGTTAGTATTTCAGAAGTTTTCTAAGAATAAAATCTAATTTCTTCATACACAAAGCAAGTACAAATAAAAGTGGGGACATGTGAGCCAGACGGGCACCCGGTGCCAAGTCCACATTCTGGATGGTAAGTTACACTCCCCAGGGAGCTGGGCACTGTGAACGGGGCTCTCACTCCCAACAGCATCCTGCCAGTGTGCAAATATCTCAGCAAAAACTTCCTGAGAAACAGTTTCTTTGATGAAACGAAATTTTTATAAGCAAAACTAAATTTTGAACAAAATTACTTGGTTTGTAGAGGGAATTTTGAAAAAATAAAAAGGAAAGTTAAAAATTTCGAATTAAAAAAAGAAAAAAGCCCTAAAGTGTGGCGCGTGTGGCTCAGTGGGTAGAGCGCTGGCCCCCATATACCAAGGGTGGCGGGTTCAAACCCAGCCCTGGCCAAACTGCAACAACAAAAAATAAAAAAGAAATTTCAAATGGAAAATTCTTAAAAGACTCCTCCACTTAGGGCGGTGCCTATAGCTCAAAGGAGTAGGGCGCTGGCCCCATATGCTGGAGGTGGCGGGTTCAAGCCCAGCCCAGGCCAAAAACTGCAAAAAAAAAAAAAAAAAAGTAAAAGAAAGACTTCTCCACTTAAAATTGTTCCAGTCTTGTTGTGACACAGTGGCTCAGGCCAGAGGCTGGGGTAGGAGAAGCACCTGAGGCCAGGAGGAGTCAGAGACCAGCCTGAGTAACAGTGAAATCCTATCACTGAAAAGACCGAAACCAAAACTATTCCAGTCTTTAATACGTTAATATTTCATTTCTGTAAATTTAATATAATATAAAATTAAAGGTCCGAGACACTGCATATGAAATCATTAGAAAGTAAATTTTCATGTTTTGTTGAAGCAGACTCTCCTGTCACTCAGGCTAGAATGGCATCACCACAGCTCACAGCCACCTCGAACTCTGGACTTAAGCCATCCTCTTCCCTCAGCCTCTCGAGTAGGGGCAGGCTGCCACAACACCCAGCTAGCTGTTCTATTTTTAGTAGAGACAGGGTCTTGCCCTTCATCAGGCTGGTCTTGAACTCCTGAGCTCAAGAGATCCGCCCACCTCCGCCTACCAGCATCCTCCCATTGTGCTGGGGTTACAGGTGTGAGGCACCACACCTGGCCAAATTTAAATCTCTTAGATATTCCACCAGAACAGCATCAGAGTAATTAAGCCGATTTAAAATTATACACTGATAGGTGAGCTAACACAATTCAGGGGTTCTCAAACTACAGCCTGTGGACCACATGCAGCAGTGTGATTGTATTTGTTCCTGTTTTGTTTTTTTACTTCAAAATAAGATACGTGCAGTGTGCATACGAATTTGTTCATAGTTTTTTTTTTTTTTTAAACTATAGTCTGGCCCTCCAACAGTCTGAGGGACAGTGAACTGGCCCCCTGTTTAAAAAGTTTGAGGACCCCTGCAGCACTGTCAAAATGAAAGTCAGGCTCGGCGTCCATAGCTCAATGAGTAGGGCGTTGGCCATATATACCGAAGCTGGTAGGTTCATGGCCAGCCAGGGCCTGCTAAACAACAATGACAACTGCAACAACAACAAAAAATAGCTTGATGTTGTGGCGGGTGCCTATAGTCCCAGCTGCTCGGGAGGCTGAGGCAGGAGAATGGCTTGAGCCCGAGTTTGAGGGTGCTGTGAGCTGTGATGCCATAGCACTCTACTGAGGGTGATATAATGACACCCTGTCTCAAAAAAAAAAGTAAGTCAAAGAAATAAACCTTTGGATAATTTCCATTATAGAAAAGCTTAAAAATCAGCACAATGTCCCCCATAAATGCAGTAATGTACACAGTTATGATCTAATAAAAGAAAAAAGGATACAGCCAATTAGAGATTAAAATTCAGCCCTATCTGACTCTTAGAAGCCTGTGCTTGCTCCCTTCACTGTGAGTCTGAGGGCTGCTGGCTGCTCACTTCCCTGCACTCTACTTCAATGTATGTGTTTCCATTTGGGTTCTTCCAGAAACAATTTTTAAAAAAATAAGTTGTATTGTGTGTATTTAAGATATATAAAAAAATAGAAAAGCTTAAACAAAAAGCCTTTATCTACCACAAGTCCAAAAGCAGAAAAATATTTTGTGTTAAACTTAATTATTCACCAAGTTTATTAAAAATTCACCATTATTTACTTAATATTATTCTTTAAATTAACTTCTTATACTTTCAATTTTAGACTAATTTTAGGTAAAGTAAAGCTGCAAAAAAAAATCTGAATTCCCTTATCCCTTATGTTTTTCTAACTCACTCTTCTTCTATATAACCAGGTATGTAAGATTATCAACAGGAAATCAACACTGGTTGATTATAATCATATACCGTATATTACTAACTGTGGGTTTAATAAAGTTCACCAATTCTTCTACTTATGATCTTTATCTGTTCATACTGACACCGTTCTTCTTAGTCTTCTCTGATCTGACAAGGCAGGTGCCTTGTCTCTCAGCTCCTGAGTCTATCCCTCAATTTAGGCTTTTACAGTATTTGCTAAAAATTACAGTGAGGATATGCAATAATGACAGTATTAAGAGTCTAACCCATAGGATAATACATAGATCTAAGATTCCATGCCTATATAAATAATTGAGTAAATAAATGGACAAGGGAAAAGAAAAATCTCTTCCTCACAGAATCTAGTTAAAAGATGCAAAAGAAAGTGCAAAACAGAGTCACTAACACCAGGGTAAGATCTACTGGTGCACCCTGCAATCAGGGGGCCAATTTGTGCCTGGACTCCACCCATCTCCCTCAAGAGACTTCTCCACTATCAAGGTACAGACAGCAAATTTATAATGGGAAAAAACCCTGAAGACACAACCAAGAGTTAAAGTAAACATCTCCGGTAATAAAACATAAGGAAATCATGAACCTGATAACAATACGAGGATACGATATAACTATTAAAAGACCCTTTTTACTTAAAATATATTTCAGGGGAAATCCTATCACTACACTAAACAGAAAGATGGAAAGACAGTATCACTTGTTATAAATAGATGGCATTTCTAAAAATAAACACAATAGCTGGGCAAGGTGGCAGACGTCTATAATCCTAGCACTTGGGAGGCTGAGCTCACAAGTGTGAGATCAACCTGAGCAAGAGCGAGATCCTGTCTCTAAAAAATAGCTAGAGTGGCGGGCACCTGTAGTTCCAGCTACCTGGGAGGCTGGGACAAGAGAATCACTTGAACCCTAGAGTTTGAGGTTGCTGTGAGCTAAGATGCTACAGCACTCTACCAAGAGTGACCAAGTCAGACTCTGTCTCAAAACAAACAAATACAACAAATAAAAATAAACACAATAAAAAGCACATTCTTACATCTTAAGTTAGTTAATAATACTGAATTGCGGGCAGTGCCTATGGCTCAAATGAGTAGGGCGCTGGCCCCATATACTGGAGTTGGCAGGTTCAAACCTGGCCCTGGCCAAAAACAATAAATAAATAAATAAAAATAATCTCGAAAAAAAAAAACTGAATTGCATAAATATCTTATAAATTCATTTAAGAAAAGCCCCATCAGAAACTAAGTTTCTCAAAGCAAAAGAAACTGCTTACAGTCACAATAAAGGCATATGAGGTGCTATATTGCTTACTTTAAAAAGATGAGACTTTATTAGACAATTTTGTCTTTTTTTTTTTTTTTTTCTTTGAGACAGAGCCTCAAACTGTCATGCTTGGTAGAGTGCTGTGGCATCACAGCTCACAGAAACCTCCAATTCCTGGGCTCAAGCGATTCTCCTGCCTCCGCCTTCCAAGTAGCTGGGACTACAGATGTCCGCCACAACACCTGGCTATTTTTTTGTTGTTGTTGCAGCCGTCATTATTGTTTGGTGGGCTTACGCTGGATTCGAACCCTCCAGCTCAGGTGTATGTGGCTGGCACCTTAGCCGCTTGAGCCACAGGCGCCGAGCCTGTCCTTTTAGTTTGATATTAATCAATAGAGAACTCTAACTCACACATTTATTATTAGATCAGGCAGGCAAATGATATTTCTCTGACCAACCCAACTGGATTCTGAAAAGGAATTCCTAACCAATATAGTATTTGGGTTCAACAAAATGTTCTTTCAAGAAGATAAGATCTTTCTGATCTCTTAAATGTCTTTTTTTATTTAGTAATATTTGCATAGTAATAAAAAGGGATGAGAGGAGGAAGTCTTTACCCATTCATCACTAAGAACCAGTTTAGGAAAACACTCCTGGAAAAAAAAATTTTTTTTTCTTTTTTTGAGACAGCGCCTCAAGCTGTCATCCTGGGTAGAGTGCTGTGGCATCACAGCTCACAGCAACCTCCAACTCCTGCGCTCAAGCGATTCTCCTGCCTCCGCCTCCCAAGTAGCTGGGACTACGTCCGCCACAACACCCGGCTATTTTTTTTGGTTGCAGCCGTCTTTGTTGTTTGGCAGGCCCAGGCTGGATTCGAATCTGCCAGCTCAGGTGTTATGTGGCTGGTGCCTTAGCAGCTTGAGCCACAGGCGCTGAGCCCATTCCTGGAAATTTTAATTCTTAACCTTGTAAATGACATTCAACATAACTTTTCCAAGTTTTTCATAATTCCTTTCTTCACAATGAACATATGCATCCCTTGGTGAAAGGTTCACTCCACAAAGACTGGATATTCTTTTTTCTCCCCTGAAGATAAAGAGAACATAGAGAGATATTCTTCTTGGAGCAAGAGCCAAGAGACATTCTGCTGAGGGCTTTCAGCGTGAGAGAGGAGTGGGTGCTGGTAACTGCCACCCAAGACTTCCTGAGGCAGGTTTTAACAGAATTCCTCTAATTTAGGAGTTAAAAAAATTTGTCTATTCAGCTCAGGGCTGACCAACAGCAGGGTAGTTGAGTTCACACCATCAGTGGCTCATCAACCTGCAGCGAACAGAACCAACTTTGTCTTCAGAGGGAGAACAGCTGCTCTACGTATACGTCCCCATCGATAAATGGACAAAGAACTAAATATTTGACATAGGACTCTTGCCCAGCACTGCATGTGCTTTATCACTAAACGTCATTCTAACCATCACCTTGAGCAGCTCCTGCCCTTGCACACACATCAAGGCCGGGCTCTCCACATCTGCATTACAACCCCCTCTTCCCCACCCCCTCTCTGTGACTAGAATCTCAGGCTGTTTGGACTTCTTTCCTGTTTGTCCCCCAAATTGAGCAGAGGTTGTGAGCAGTACACCTATGGTTTTACAAAAAAGTCCAAGTGAATGTTTCATGGTATAATTTGGCACATAAGGGGACAGGTTCATTCAGTCTATGAAAAAACAAATTTCAAAAATCTTCACATTTGTTTGATTTTTCTTTGCAGTCAGCAAGTTTACAAACTAAAAGCCTACTCCACTGAGTCATGAACATAATTGTTCTACATGGAGACACACAACAATCCTAATTATAACTGGTATCTTTGTTTGTAAGATACTCTTCACCTTCAGACTTTTTTTAACCTCTAACCCACATCAGGTCTGGGCCTGAAACTAAATCACAATTATGAATACCTACTTGTGGTTCACACCAGGAAATAACTGTCAACTTCTGAAAGTGAAATTTCACCATGCTGCTAAAAATAAATAATCCTACAAGAGTGCACAAAGCAATTCAGCACACAGGAACCCATCCCAGCAATACGGACTGCATACAGAAATGCTATGCATTTACTCCCAAACCACAGCTACTGAATTCTTTCTTCAGTGGTAAATCTGGGTAAGAATTAAAACTTTTTACACAGAAAAATATAACCAAGGTTAAAGACAAGTGACCAGACAGAACATCTGTAACATCATAACAATTATTTGTAAATGCATTCAATAATAATATAAAAAAGGCCAGGAACTATGGCTCATATCTACAATATGAGCATTTTGAGAGAACAAGGTAAGATGATCACTTGAGGCCAGGAGTTTGAGGCCAACCTGGGCAACTTAATGAGACCTCGTCTCTATAAAAAATTCTAAAAATTGGCTCGGCACCCATAGCAAAGTGGTTACAGCGCCAGTCACATACACTGAGGCTGGTGGGATGGAACCTGGCCCAGGCCAGCTAAACAACAATGACAACTGCAACAAAAAATAGCTGGGCGTTCCAGCTACTTGGGAACCTGAGGCCAGAGAATTGCTTAAGCCCAAGAGTTGGAGGTTGCTGTGAGCTGTGACACCATGGCACTCTACCAAGGACAACTCAATGAGACTTTGTCTCAAAAAAATAATAAAAAAATATAAAAATTCTAAAAATTAGCCAGGTGTGGTGATGTGTGCGGGTAGTTCCACCTACTTAGGAGGAGGAGGTGGGAGGATCATTCAAGCAGAGGAACTGGTGGTTGTAGCAAGCGATGATCCTGCCACTGCACTTAGCTTGGGTGACACAGAAAAAAGCTAAAAAGCTAAAACAAAAAACTACAACATAATAAGGCTCTTACCTTTCCTGGCAAACATAAACAGATAACACATCATGCAGGTAAAGAGGTAGGACAACTACCACTTTTCACAAATGGATACTACCTTTAGGGCAATTTGTAAATACCTATTAAAATTTAAAATGTACATAGCCTTTGACCCAGCCGCTTCACTTCCAGTAACTGAACCTACAGTTATTACTGGCATATATCTTAATATATCCAAATTTTCTATTATGAATACTACTTTATAATCAGAAGAGCTGTGAAGGTAACCGGGCACAGCCAGCTGCAGAGTTCCTTGTCCTCCCACTGCTTCACTTGACTAGAGAAATGATCACAATTAAACATCTGAAGCAAAATGCAGCCATTTAAATCCTATTACAATACACTTCAAAAGACTTTCTTTTCTTATACCAGAACTGTGCAGTAAATATAGCACCATTTAAACAGTAAAACCCATGGGCGGCACCTGTGCCTCAGTGAGTAGGGCGCTGGCCCCATATACTGAGGGTGGTGGGTTCAAACCCAGCCCCAGCCAAACTGCAACAACAACAACAACAGCAACAAAAAAGTAAAACCCTGTAAACAATCTATATGAATCTATTAATAGAAAAGTGATTACAACAAATACAATATAAATCATGCAATGAAATATTATATATTCATGAAAAATAACATATAAAGATAATACAGAATCACTAAGAAATACAGTGCTTAGGTTAAGAATATGTTCTTGTATTTTATTTTTAAAACAAGGGAGAGCTCTTTATTTATGTCCAGACTTGTTCTAAAAGGATGAGGAAATGTTAACAGTGGGAAATTATAGTCTCCATGAGAGGAAAGAGTTCACTGTATGTCCTTTAGAAGGTGTGACTTACCACTTTCTTCAGGTAAAAAAAATTAACTTTTAAAGACCACCAACTGGAGATTGGAAATATAATCAATTTTAGAGCAAAGAAGATAATCTAGTTTGGCTTTCTCATTATCAACAATTATGACTCTCACATTATAAGATGTGATAAAGAGAAGCCCAGAAAAGATGGGAACTAAGTCACAAACAGGTGGTTGCAGAGTTAAACAGTTTTTCAAGAAACCATTAACTTTCGACAATCTTTGGCAGTAAAAGGGTTTCACAGAAAGATGTGAGAGGAACTGTGCTGCTTGTGAACACACTACTGTTTACTAACATTTCTTTTACAATTTTAGTGTTAAAGCTGCATTATAAGGAAATTTTGTCCAGAAAGAATCACCTTTTCAGTGCCTGCAGAATGTGGTCCTCCAGGTCCTGGTTACATGCACACCCCAGTAAAGCAGGGGATGGGTGCAGGATGTGTGGACATCCCCAGACCCCCTGGAAGCCGCCCCCATCGGGATAAGGGGGATAAACAGGACTGGCTCAAACACTGCACATCTGTGGGGTTTGCTACCTCACTTGCACTCTGGGCCTCTTTTTCCTGGGGACACGGACACCACCTCTGCCTCACACAAGTCAACTGTAACTGAGCAGCTACAAGTAACACATCCAGCAGGAGAACAAATTCTGAGTACAGAGTGTATCTAACTGTGACAAGCAAGGAGAGAAACAAAAATATCCTTGGAAAACGTCCCCTGAAGCTCTCACTACAACTTAACCCCTGACAATGAGACAAAGATGCCCGTAACTGTGCAGACTAGGGAACTGATACATTTTTTTCCCAGAGAACAAAATGTATCAAAAGCCTTAACAATGTGCACACGTTGACCAAGCAATTTGATTTTCTGCAATTTATCCTAAAAAATGATAATTGTTGGCTACCACACTGTTGACAATAGAACAGAACCTAAATGAACCTAAATGTCTAAAAATAAAAGATGAACACGTGCACTTCACATAAAGCTCACACCATGAACATGTTGGAAAACAATTTTTCCAACAATAAATTAAAAAAAAAAAAGATTCAGCCGGCTGTTCGGGATGACTGTCTTTCCATCCTAGCACCATGGCTCAATTTGTCCGTAACCTCGCAGAGAAGGCCCTGGCGCTGGTAAACGCTGCTGTGACTTATTAAAAGCCTCAGTTGGGCCACATTTGGTACTACGCCAAGGTGGAGCTGGTTCCTCCAACCCCTGCTGAGATCCCTAGAGCTTTTCAGAGCCTGAAAAAAAGTCAATAGTGCTCAAACTGGTAGCTTCAAACAGCTCACAGTTAAGGAAGCTGTGCTGAATGGTTTGGTGGCCACTGAGGTGTGGATGTGGCTTTATGTCGGTGAGATCATAGGCAAGTGTGGCATCATTGGCTATAATCTCTGAAGGCCAACCTTTAACATCTGATTACATTTGACTTATTTTGAGAGGGCCGTGTGTGATCAGACTGTTACCTGAATAAAATGTGTCAAAAAAAAAAAAAAAAAAATCAAACAACCCAACAGAAAAATTGGGAAAAGACTTGAACAAGCTCTTTATAAAAGAAAATATCCAAATGGCAGTAAACATATAAAAAGGTGCTCGGCAAGTTATCAGGAAGGGAAAACTAAAACCACCTGTAATGCCATAGTCACCTCCAAGGTCGGCTGAAATGAAAAGAGCTGCTCACAGCAAACGTTAGTAAGGATGTAGGACAAATACAACTCATACACTGCCGCGGGTATGTGAAATGAACAATTACTTTGGAGCAATGTTTGGCAATATTTCATAGAATGAATATACCTGTGCCCTCTGCCTAAGTAGTTCTACCCCCAGATGTGTACTCAACAGAATTACCCACGTATGTTCCCTAAAAGACAGGTGCAAGGATGCTCATGACAATACTCTTTATAATCGCCAAAGACTGGAAATAACCTCCATTTCCATCACCAAAAGAATAAGTAAACAATGTGTTTATTTTTTCACCTAGAATACCACACAAGAATGAACAAACTTGCACAACATCATGGATGAATCTCACAAAAAAAATCAATCAATCACTCAATCAATCAAACACAATTTTAATGTTAGAAACAATTTAGCCCTCAACTTTGGAGATAATCTACAGCACAAATGTCCTGTGGTCAATTCAACAGGAGTCTCGGCCACAGCAACAAGACCTTAGAATGGGTGTGGTAGTATTGCAGCTCCTCTAAGAAGCCGAGCCCTGCTTTCTACACTCTGCCTCTGCTCACACCCCTCTCAGAATACCACAGTATGATAAACATGCTTCAACCCACAACCCACTCACCACGCCACCACACGACATCACAGTCTTTTGCATGTCCCTCATAATTTTGTCCTGAGCCCAAACATCTTCTCAGGCAAACACTTGCCCTTGACCATTTCCTCTCATCCCACAAGCCCAACTGCCAAAGCATTGATGGACTGCCCCTCCCAATCCCCACCTGGGCTCCACACTCCCTGAGCCCATCCCAAACCGCCCATGCCCTCAGGTGTGTGAGTCACTACTGCTGCAGGAATCCCAAGGACCCCTGAAGTGACCCTATTCCTTTACTTCTCCCCACTCCCAGTCCTACCACTAAGTGCAGCTTACTGAGTCCGGCCTCCTCAACACCTCCTGCACCCATCCCCTCCGTGTGGGTTCCTGGCTCCTTACTTTATTTAGGCCCTCAGTTTCTCTGCCTTCAGGCTTACGTGCGTGGAATCAAACACCACACTGCCCTGCACTCTCCTAAGTTTGTTTAATGTTACTCCACTACTCAAAATCCTCCAATGGCTCTCCAGTGCTCCCTGAATATGCCCTGATATGGCCTCCAGCTCTGGCAGCTGACAACCCGTCCCCACCCCCTCTGCACACCTCCTTCCAGCCATCATCTTCACAGCCTGTAGCTGACCACAGCACCTCCATGTTTAGACAGTTCTGCATGTGCTGCTCCTCCAACCAGTGACAACAATGTCACCAGGTAATTAACTGTCAACCAATCTTCTGGTCCCTTTCAAAACACATCAGCCCTTTCCCTGTTTTCCCATTCACTCACCAATGGGAATTTTTTTTAATTGAGACAGAGTCTTAGTATGTCACCTTCAGTAGAGTGCCATGACGTCACAACCCACAGCAACCTCAAACTCTTGGGCTTAAGCAATTCTCTTGCCTCAGCTTCCCAAGTTGCTGGGACTATAGACGCCAGCCACAATGCCCGGCTATTTTTTTGTTGTAATCATTATTGTTTTTAGCAGGCCCAGGCCAGGTTCGAACCCACCAGCCCCAGTGTATGTGGCCACACCTAGCTACTGAGTCACAGATGCCAAGCCAATGTGCTATGCTATACTCTTAACTTCCAATTCCAACCACCCTACAGACTACACTCTCTGAGGGTGGATTGTCAGTGCAGCATTTCCCTCTCTGCAGCCACTCACCCCTCCTTGAACCTTCCTGAACACCACTCTCTTCCTGCAGCCCCCCCCCCTCCTAATTTACAAACACACACATTAAATGTTGCAGTACCTCATAAATTCCTCCCTGTCAAAAACTCCAAGCCCTCTCTTAGGTGACTGCATTCTCAGTCCTAAGCCACCTGTCTGCTGATAACCCCAAATGTGCATCTCTAGCCCAGATTCTTCCCTGAGTTTCACATGTGTATAACCCACCGCCTGTTAGATATCCCACCTCTGTCTTGCAGGAACCTAGATGATTGTTCCATCAACACTTTCCCCTCTTGAAGAATCTACTCCCCACCACTCAAATTCATCCAGACTGCTCTATGTGTACCAGAAGACTGCACCCCCCTCGGCTCAGACCCAGGCCAATCAGATCTTCTCTCTGGACAATTTGGAACTGAAATCAAATTGTCTCCACACTTAAAACTAGGAAATAAAATACAGCTGAGACTATGTGCAAGTGAAATGGAAAAGCTTGTCTCAGAGCCAAGAACAAAGGTGACAGAGAAAGGCGGTGAGTGAGCACACAGCTCGAGGAGGACTGAGAGGGGCTGCTCTGGGGCTGGTAACTTGGTGCCTGGCTGTTCCCACCTCTCCCTTCTCCACATCCTCTCATAGACCGGTGGTTTCATACTGTCTTGCCTACAACCTGTAGCTGATCACCACTCCTCAGTGCTCAGCTCAGTGAATTTCTGTACTTACAATCAAATGTGCCCTAAGATAATCTTCTGTGTACTAACAAGAAAGGAAAAAGTTGCCAATTAAACTGTATCACGTTGTCAAGATGTACTCTGATTTCTGAAACACTAACAAATGGACAGTGTGCTCTGACGACTCCAAGTGATCAGACGCCCCCTACAAGGTCTTGTTTCTTACACCTACCAGAGAGACAACATCAATACTTGGGACTGAGCTCCAACCCAACTCTACTTTTCCTGATTCAGGCCCAAGGGAAATCTAGAACGTGGTAGTTACTATCCATTGCTATTTAACTTTTAATTGTTTAAGTCTTATCTCCCCAATAAGATTTTAAACTCCTTCAAAGCATGATGGTTCCTACAGAGTCTTTACAAACAATAAAAACCAAAAACGTTCATTGGGGAAAGTGTTTCGTTGGCAGTGTGCACAAGAGCTGAACAAATGTATAACTTATGACCCGGTACATAAGAGTATTATGTCCACCAAAAGGCACACACCAAAAACCCCAATTAAACTGTGTAGCATTTGTTTATGCCAAGGGCCAAGCTACACAACAAGGTGGACAGGGTCCCCCCTCTGAGACAGAATGGTGAGCCAAAGAAGCTGGGCATAAAAAAGGACAAGGGCCATGTGACTCCTTTTACAAAAAGTTCAACAGCAGGTAAAACTAATCCATGGCAATAAAGGTCAAAAGACTAGTCACTGTTGGGGAGGGATCATGCACCCAGACGTGACCTTTCAGTCCATGATCCCATAGATGATACTACCATGTTTTTTACTATACCTTTCTTGGTTTAGACAAATACTGTGTAAAAAGTGCCCACAGCACACAGTAGAGTAACAGCCACACAAGACTGTAGCCTGGGAGCGAACACCGTGCCCTGCAGCCTAGGCACACAGTGGGCTGCACCACCTAGGTCTGCACTCTGACATTCACGCAAGAAAACTACCTCACAGTGTGGAGAGGGAGCCTCTGGAATGTGGGAATGCTCTTTCTCTGATGTGATGTGAGTGCTGCACCAGGTACACATGGTTGTGTCCATATGTGAAAACCCCTCAAGCGGCACCTGCTATTGGTTCCTCACCCGATTCCTCTACCACGCCAGGGCATCCATCCCTCAGCTGCTGCAAGTCAGCTACTAATGGCTCCTTACTGCCACCTCTAGAGAATGACTCTCCCTGAGAGGTTGACCCAAGGACAGCGGGCAGCCACAGCCCCCTCGCCTCCATCAGGGACATGCTCCCAAGTGGGCCTGGGCTACAGCCACATCCCAGCTGGTGAAGACACCTTTTCCCTGTCCTACCCAGCTTCCCCGACTCCCTCCCTCCTCAATCTCACAGGCACAAGGATGGTCCTAAGCCTCTTCTGAGGGACAGGACCCAAGACAGAACACATAATGTTTGCGATCCTATACGTTGTTTCTACCTCAATAATGATTTTTTTTTTTTAAAGAGCAGATTGTTTTGAACAGCTAAAAAGGAACACGCAATCTCCTCTTGAGATTCTGATAACACTTCCTCAGGGCAGAGAAGTGTCACCAGGCTACAAAGGACCATCACCCACGGTAGGCCTCAGGACTCCTGAGGCAGAAAAACGTAAGGCTAACGACATTAATTCCAAGGCGGCGACTTGCCACTAGCTTGCTGTGTGAATGTGCCTCACTCAAGTGCTCTCCATCTCACCTTCCAAACTTAGAAACCAGGAGCTAGGCCCCCAAGGCTCTTTAAAGACTGTTCCTTCGGTCTCATACGGAATTTCAACCAGCCTTGACTCCTGCCGCACAATGCCTCCAATCCCTCCCCTTCACACAAGCCTCGGAGCTGGAAAAGGAACGGCCTCCTCTCCCCCACCCACCCCCAGCTTCTCAGCCTCCACCCTCAGAGACCACCGCGCACACCCCCAGGGCACAGTGTCCTCCTGCATAAATGTCAGCGTCCTCCCAGGGTTACCCGCAGTGTGCAAGACACGCTAATGTGGAGGCAAGAGAGGCCAGCAGAGCGCTCTGCAGGGCATTCCAGAAAGCACTCAGCATACAGGCAGCCAGTCAAATTCTATCGAACATCTCGAAGACTTCAAGTGTGGGGATCACATTTCACTTCCAGTCTGATCCCAGGGGTGCAAGTCCGGCAGCTGCAGCAGCGCCAGGCACGGGGGCTCCGCGGCGCAGCCACTCCCGAGCCAACAGAGCGGTCCCGGGGCCGCACGACAGCGCATCAGCTGTCCTTCACCACGCGGAGAAGGGCCGGCTGGTCCCGCCGAGTTTCCGGAAGGCTGCAGAGACTCGGCGGGGCCTCGGCTCCACACGTGACTGATTACCAGGCGCTCCGCCTCCATCTCGGGGATCGCGCCCCCACAGGCGCGCCCGGCGGCTCCCCCGGCAGCGCTCCAGGGTCGCCGCGGGCCGAGCAGCGAGCGCGCCCCCGGAGCCGGCCCTCGGCCAGACCCCGCGGGCAGCGGGACGCCGCTGCCGGGGCCGCCGCCGCGCCGAGGCCGGCTCAGCCCTCCCGGGGCCGCCCCCGCGCCGCCCGCGCCGCGGACCACGCTCCGGACCCCACCCGGGCCGGGCCCGACCCCAGGCCGCCGGCCGCCACCGCGGGAGGCCCGAGCGCACGGGCGAGCTCACCTTCCGACTCGCGCCGCCGAGGGACACCTTGGGCCGCGTCTTGAAGTCCCCTTCAAAGCTGAACATCTTTACAGCTTATCCCATCGGGGAGCGCCCGGCCGAGCAGCCGGGCGGGGTGTCGGCTCTCGGAGCCCGCCCGGCCAGGAGCAGCGCGACCAGGCGGCGGCCGGAGGCGACCGTGCCCGCGCCGCGCTCTGCCCTCCCGGCCCTGCCCGGGGCGCAGGGGCGGCGACGACGGAGGGGCGGCCCTACCTCGCCGCTCCTCATCCACGCCTCCCGCTGCTGCGGCCGCAGCCTGGAGCGCCTGGCGGGCCGCGTACCCCACGCCCGCTCCGGGAGCAGCCGCCTCGGGAGGGAAGATGGCGGCCGGCCGCAGCTGCCGTGCGCGGTCCCGCGAGCGCGCGCGCTCTCGCCGGCGACGGCGGGACGCTCCTCCCGGCGGCCTCTCCAGCGTGCGCGGCCCCGCAGGGCGCGCAGGAGCCTGAGGCGGAGCCTGGGGCCCTGGGGGCGGGGCCTCTGGGTGCAACTCGTGGCCCCCGGGCGCTTCTCTGGGAAGCGCTCACATCGGGTGCAACCTGGAAGGACTGGTCTGGCGTAGTTCGTGTATTTACGGCCTTTGTGTTACATGTGTCGCGTCACATATACGTATTTACCTTATCACACATACATGCACATGTTTGTCTCACGCACAGCATACATATCCGTAAATATAAAGCCCACGCACACATAAGTGTGTCTCATATGCAAAGCATACGTACACATACATATGAGCTATGTACATACACGCTTATACGTATGTACTAAGGATAGATGTTCCTCAATCTGCTACGGGGTTGCATCCTGATAAAACCACCATAAGATGGAAATATTGCAAGTCAAAAATGCGATTAATATCCTATAACCCGGGTGGCGCCTGTGGCTACCAGAGGTGGCGGGTTCAAGCCTGGCCCTCGCCAAAACTGCAAAAAATAAATAAATAAATAATAAAAATCAAAACACCTGAATTAAAAAAAAAAATACCCTATAAGCCCATCACAAACTCAGAAAGTCCTAAACTAAGTCATCCTAAGTTAGAAATCGTCTGTACATAAATAGGTATGTCATATCCACAACTAAGTATTTAAATATATCTCACGTACACACATGCTGTCTCACACATGAGATATAGGTATATCTATACAATTGAAACCACTTTTAAAAATTCATTTTTAAATTGTGTATTTTTAAAGTATACAACATGATGTTTTGACACACACACGTCATGAAATGATTGCCCTTTTTTTTCCTATGTAGTAAGGTAACACCTAAAATCTACTCTCAGCAAAATTCTAGCGTACAGCACAGTATGTATTATAATAACTACAGTCCTCCTGGTGACTTTTGGGTCACTGGCTTATTCATCCCACATAACCGCAAGTTTGTACTGAGTCACATCTCCCCACGTCCTCCACCCTCCAGCCCTGTTAACTACCACTTCACACTGTGTTTCTAGTAGGGTTTTATTTTTATTAGATTCCACGTGTGAGAACATATGGTGTTTTTTGTCCTCTGTGTCTGATTTCACTTAACATGTCTTCTAGGTTCATCCATATTGTTGTAGGAAATGACAGAATTTCCTAAATACTGTATTTAGGAAATACAGTATTACATAAATACAGTAATACATAAATACAGTATTTCGTAAATACTATACCATTGTACGTATATGCCATGATTTATCTATTTATGCATCACTGGACTTGTTTCATAGATTGCCTATTGTGAGTAATGTTGCAATAACCATAGGAGCAGCTGATTTCATTTCCTTTAGATCTATAACCAGCAGTTCTGATTCTATGTCTCCATTTTTCATTGTTGTTCACAATGACTACACTATTCACATTCCCAACAACAGTGT
Organism: Loris lydekkerianus; assembly: GCA_963574355.1. Lineage (NCBI taxonomy): Eukaryota > Metazoa > Chordata > Mammalia > Primates > Lorisidae > Loris > Loris lydekkerianus. The sequence continues at coordinate 23,191 of CAUYPK010128874.1, forward strand.
GCAAAACTCCCTTTTCTCCATGCACTCATCAGCACTTGTCACCTCTTGCTTTTAGGTAACCTTCCTAACAGATGTGAGATGAACAATGAGATGATATCTCACTGTGGTTTTGATTTGCATTTCCTTGGAGATTGATGATGCTGAGCACCTTTTCATATAGCTGTTGGCCATTTGTATGTACTTTTGGAAAAATTCAGGCCCTTCGCCTATTTTTAATCTGGAAAACCAAAATTTAAAAACAAATATTTATCATAACTAGGTGAGATGCACTATTTTTTCCACTGTCTACTTCTTTCTGTTTTCTTTTTTCTTTAGAGATGAGTTTTATGCTTTGGGGCTCAGGCTGGAGTGAAGTGGTGGGATTGCAGCATCAAACACCTGTCTTCAAGCAATACTCCCAACTTGACCTCCCAGGATGCTGGGATGACAGAAGTAAGCCACTGTGTCAGTCCTATTTTTTAAAAAAACAGTTGCAAACCACCCACTGCATTTCACATGGATCTCAGCATGCACTCTGAAATATCCTGGCTTATATATAAATGTAAATGAGTGGATGGCCAGACACATGGACACATACATTGCTGTTTTCTGAATCTCACCCTGTGTGACACAGAGACCCCTCACAGACAACAGATTTCACCCTGTGTGACACAGAACCCCCCACGGATACCAGATGTCACCCTGTGTGACAGAGAGATCCCCAAGGACACCAGATCTCCTGGTCTCTTGGTCTTGGACTCCCCAGCCTCCAGAAGTATGAGAAACACATTTCTGTTTTTATTAAATTACTCAGTCCTAGTATTTGGTAATAGTAAACCATGATGTGCATATATGTACATATACATGAACTAGGTCACAGTATAGAATTTTTTTAATTGTAAATCAGAATCCAAGAAGTTTGAAAGCCACTGAATAGTGTACAGTTTTCTAGTTAATATATACATAGCTACTCTAATATGTCAACAAATCCTTGATTCATCAAAAAAGTCCAAATTTTACCAATGTTGACATTTTATGGACATTGACAATTAAAAAGATACACCTGTGCTCACTTCAGCAGCACATACACTAAATTTGGAATGATAGAGAAGGTTCTCGTTGGCTAAGCCACCCCTTCCCTGGGTCTAGCCATGTGCTACCCCAGTATGGATGACTCTGTGCTAATTCTGACGTTTTCATTGGGCAGCCCTCTGTGTGAGCACACAGCTTCACTCTGTACTCCACTGAAGAACTAGTGATCTGTCCCCTCTGCAGGAAAAACTGGCTTGTCAAAAAGGTCACTTATTTGTATTTAACATAATTCCTTCTGAAATATTTTCAAATATTTCAAAAATGCTTGAGACAGGGTCTTGCTCTGTCTCCCAGGCTATAACTCGGTGGCCTGGTCATAACTCCCTGCAGCCTTGAACTCCTGACCTCTAGCCATCCTCCCAAGGAGCTGGGACTATATGTGTGAGTTACTGACTGGCCATCCTAGATACTATTGTAATAGAAAAATTCAAACCAAATAAAACAGAGAGACTAGTATACTCAGCTCCCATCACCAGACACCTCACTTCAAGGTTCATCTGATCTTGTGGAATGTGTATCTCACCCATTATCCACTTGCCTCCACTATTTTGAAGCAGATTCCAGACATCATTTCATCTCTAATCATCTCAGTATGTATCTCTAAAAAAGTGCAATTATTTTGTCCATCTTAGAATGCTGAAAAAATCTTTTTAAAAAATTTAAGTGAGAGGTGGAGGCACTTCCACTCCAAGAAGGCAAGGTCAGATCCAGGATTGCTCCTGGGGCATTTCACCTTCTCAGAACTCTGCCTTTTCCCAGAAGGAAGAGGAGAAAAATGACCAAGTTCCAGGAGGCAGTGACACTCAAGGACGTAGCTATGGCCTTCACTGAGGAGGAGCTGGGGCTGTTGGACGCTGCCCACAGAAAGCTGTACTGAGAAGTCACGCTGGAGAACTTCAGGAACCTGGTCTCAAACATCAATCCTTCAGACCTGATATGATATTCCAATTGGATAGAGAGGAAAAGCTTTGGATGAAGGAGATCCAAACCCAAATGGGTAGACATTCATGCGGCAGGAATCAAAATGAGATGGAGACTCTTAAGAAGGAGGATTAAAATGCCTTTCACCGGGAGAGCTTTCATGCTGGCAAATCAAGAGACATGTTGTGAGTAGATTAACCAGAAGTCAAGACTCCATGATAAATATTCAAGGAAAGAGTTCTCAGTTCCTCAGGCAATATGATTTCCCTGTCAAGTAAGAGCAGAAGAATCTGTTCAGACTTCCATAGATGACATTCGTCTCATGAACCTTACAGGAGATCATTCCAATATCACTGAAAATCAAGAATTTCTAACTGAGAAAGTTCAGAATTCTTGGAGTAAAATATATCTGAATGAGACACAGAATTATCTATGAGCAGACTCAGATGAAAAACAAATTACGTGGGTGGCTCCCATGGCTCAGTGAGTAGGGTGCCAGCTCCATATACTGAGGGTGGCTGGTTCGAACCTGGCCCTGGCCAAACTGCAACAAAAAATAGCCTGGTATTGTGGTGGGCGCCTGTGGTCCCAGCTACTTGGGAGGTGGAGGCAAAAGAATCTCTTAAGCCCAAGAGTTTGAGGTTGCTGTGAGCTGTGATGCCAGAGGGTGACATAATGAGACTCTGTCTCAAAATAAAACAAAAAAACTAAGGGTTCAGCACCTGTGGCTCAAGTGGCTAAGGCGCCAGCCACATACACCTGAGCTGGCGGGTTTGAATCCAGCCTGGGCCCACTAAGCAACAATGACGTCTGCAACCAAAAAATAGCCTGGCATTGTGGCAGGCACCTATAGTCCCAGCTACTTGGGAGGTGGAGGCAAGAGAATCACTTGAGCCCAGGAGTTGGAGGTTGCTATGAACTTTGATGCCATGACACTCTACCCAGGGCAACAGCTTGAGGCTGTCTCAAAAACAAACAAACAAACAAAAAAAAAAACAACTAAGCATACATTTGCCATAAGACCTAGCAACAGCACTGCTGTGTGTTTGTTTCAGGGTAATGAGAATTTATGTCCATATGACATTTGTACACGAATACCCACAGTATCTGTATTTGTATTACCCCAAATTTGGAAATAATCAAAATGTCCTTCAAAGGTGAGATTTCGGCAATCCATACCACAGAATACTGCTCAGCAAACTCTAAACAGTGCACACTGTGGGCACACACACCTTGGATGGCTCTCAAGGGCATTCTGCTGACTGGTCCCAGCAGGGCACATACATATTGCATGGCTCCATTTATATGACAAAATGGCAAAATCACAGAGGTGGAGAATAGATTAGCCCTGTGGGGGTGAGTGGTGGAGAGGAGGAGGACCATGAAGGGGCCACAGTTTCATCTTGGTTGCGGTAGCTCCACAGAGATACACATGTAATAAAATGATGCAGTACTGCTTTGGGAGGTGTTGGGTGCATCTATCACCTGGATTTCAGTGATGGCATCAAGGTGTGTTCAAATGTCCAGATTCATCAAACTGCACGCATTACATATGTGCAGCTCCTTGTGTGTTGACTATACCTCGATAGAGCTGTCATAAGAAAGGGCCTAGAACTATGAATGCACATTGTACCAATCTCAGCATCCTGATTTCTATATTGTACTACACTTATGTTAAGACAAAGTTGTAGGCCAAAGTGAATGAAGGTTCAACAGGGCTGGGTCCTTCTGTAGGTTTCAGAGGAGAAGCTGCTTTCTGGCTCCTTCTAGCTTCTGGATGCTTCTGGCTCTCACTGGTTCATGGCCCATTCCTACCATCACATCATTCACCTCTCTTCTTTGATGGAGTCTCCTGCCTCCCTCTTGTAAGCACCTGTGATGACATCAGGGCCACTGGAAAAACAGGGTCATATCCCCATTTCAGGGCCCTTAATATAATCATATCTTCAAGGCTCTTTTGCCATGTGGGTAGTGAAGTCACAGCTTCTGGGATTAGATGGACATACTTGGGGGCATTATTCTGTGTGCTATGCTCTCTACCTGGAAGTTTTCTGGGTTTTTTTTTTTTTTTTTTTTTTTTTTGAGATAGAGTCTCACTATGTCACCCTTGATAGCGTACGGTGACATCATAGCTCACAGCAACCTTAAACTTTTGGCCTTAAGTGATTCTCTTGCCTCAGCCTCCCAAGTAGCTGGGACTACAGGTGCCCACCACACCACAAAGCCTAGCTAAAGTTTTCTGTTTTACAATGAGATTATATTCCCCTTTTCCCCAAAAGACTTTTCCTCTTTGGTACCAAAATTTGCCATATACCTTCCACAACAGTGTTTGCAGATATACTGAATTAATTTTAGAATCTTATTGTAGAGATGTGCCATAATTTATTATTTTACCATTTCCCTATTGTTTGACATCTAGATTGAGGTCTTTTTGTAAGTACAATTTCTGCTCCAAGAACATTCTTGCACATAGGAATGAGTTATTTTTACAGGATTGCTGGGCTCAATTAGGATATGAGCAGGTGCTCAACACCACTACTCACCAGGAAAACACAAATGAAAGCCACAGTGAGACAGCACCTCAGTCCTGCCAGAATGGCCGTGACCCAAAATACAAAAGGTAATACATGTTGACAAGAGAAAAGGGAACCTTGGACACTATTGATGGGAATGGAAATTGGTACAGCCATTATGGAAGACAGTGTAGAAGTTCCTCAGAAAATAAAAAATAGAACTACAAAAGTAGTTCTATACCCTAAGGAAATGAAATCAGTTTGTTGGACACATGTCTGCACTCCCATCGTCATTGTAGCACTATTCACAATAGTCACGTTACAGAATCAACCTATGTGTCTACTGCTGGGTGAATGGATGAAAATGTGGTATATACATACAGGAATACTATTCAGCCTTTAAAAGGCAAGAAATCTTGTCATTTGTGACAACATAAACAAACTAGATAAACCCAGAGGACGTTATGCTAAGTGAAATAAGCCAGGCACAGATTGATAAATATCGTGTGATCTCACTTATATGTGGAATCTAAAAATGGAAGCAGAGAGTAGAATGGGGATTGCCAGAGGCTGTGGGTCGGGGGCACAGAGTGGGGGAGATGCTCAGTTTCAGTTACTAAAGACAAATAAGTTCTGAAGACCTGCTGTGCTACATGAAGGCATCCTTGATAATCCTGCATTGTGTGTTGAGATGTGTGAGCAAGTGTAGACCCTACATGTTCTCATACGTTGAGATGTGTGAGAGAGTGTAGACCCTATGGGTTCTCCCATGTTGAGATGTGTGAGGGAGTGTAGACCCTACGTGTTCTCGTACGTTGAGATGTGTGAGAGAGTGTAGACTGTATGGGTTCTCCCATGTTGAGATGTGTGAGGGTGTGTAGACCCTACATGTTCTCCTACATTAAGATGTGTGAGGGAGTGTAGACCCCATGTGTCTCATATGTTGAGATGTGTGAGGGAGTGTAGACCGTACATGTTCTTGTACTTTGAGATGTGTGAGAGAGTGTAGACCCTACGAGTTCTCCCATGGTGAGATGTGTGAGGGAGTGTAGATCCTACATGTTCTCCTACGTTGAGATGTGTGAGGGAGTGTAGATCCTACATGTTCTCATATGTTGAGATGTGTGAAGGAGTGTAGACCCTATGTGTCTCATATGTTGAGATGTGTGAGGGCATGTAGACCCTACATGTTCTTGTACATTGAGATGTGTGAGGGAGTGTAGACCCTACGGGTTCTCATATGTTGAGATGTGTGAGGGAGTGTAGACCCTACGTGTTCTCGTATGTTGAGATGTGTGAGGGAGTGTAGACCCTATGTGTTCTCGTATGTTGAGATGTGTGAGGGAGTGTAGACCCTACGTGTTCTCGTATGTTGAGATGTGTGAGGGAGTGTAGACCCTACGTGTTCTCATATGTTGAGATGTGTGAGGGAGTGTAGACCCTATGTGTTCTTACACATGCCGGAACTATATGGAAGATGATGAGCTGATGAGCTTGCCTGCAGTCATCGGTTCACTGCACGTATGCACACCAGGAAATCATACTGTGCTTTAAATATATACAATTTCAGTGGAAGTTGTTTTTTAATATTCTAAACCCTCTCAAAAAATAAAGTGGCATGACTGAGTCTGAGGGTATGCTGGCTTACATTTTGGCAGGCTTTGTTAACTGCTGCCTCTTCTCTGGGTGTCATCCCAGGACCCCTAGTAATCAGCACAGGTTTAGACCCCAGACGCTCTGAAATGGGCCCAAATAGAAGTTTCATTAAATTACTGCCAAGGCCAAAATATACTCGAGGCTGGAAATTCACTCTTTCTCATTGACTGTCCCAAATTATGTCCAGCCACCTTGACCAACAGAGCTTGCCAGAAGTTATCTGATGAGATCGTGATCACATTCAGAACTTCCAATAATAAAATACAAAAGGCATTCAAATAAATAAAACTGTAAGGAAATACACAGAAGAGTTTGTCACCTGAGTGGAGATGCCAGTTACTGATCAGGAAGAAGCTTCTGAGTTACTGCCCACATTGGTTCTCAAACTGCGTCATCTTCCCAGGGATATCTGCTGTAATATTACTCTTTAAAATTTAGATATATTAAAAAAAATTAAATATGTTTAATATATTTTCTGGTATAGTAGTTTTAATGATAATAATTTCTTTTAGAAAAATAAACTTCATTAACAAAATGCCAACAGGAAGGTGTCTAAAATTGAATATGCTACATACACTCCTTTGCCATTATAATATTCTTGGGGAAACTTGAAGCATAAAAAAGTTAAATCACTTAGCAAGATTCAAGTGTTAAAGCTTTAAAGCCCAAAGGAATTAATATATACCAACATTGGACAGAAATAAAAGTAGAATAGATAATTCAACAGTAATAATTACAGACTTCAATACCTCAACTTGAATAATGAATAGAACAGTTAGACAGAAAAAGGGAAACAATGGAAGATTTAAACAACATTATAAACCAGGAGGGATTAAAGATGGCGGCTGAGTAACAGCTTCCCTGTAACTGGGCCTGGCGAATCTGGGGAGACAAGACTCCAGACATCTCTTGCCGGTGGGATCTGCCTACAATCATCCCTTTGAGGACACAGAGAGCCAGCAAG
>CAUYPK010128875.1:0-32181 GCA_963574355.1 Loris lydekkerianus
GGAAGGAGGGAGGGGAGTGGGGCTTTGGTGTGTGCCACACCTTTTGGGCGCAAGACACGATTGTAAGAGGGACTTTATCTAAAAAATGCAATCAGTGTAACCTGGTTTATTGTACCCTCAATGAATCACCAACAATAAAAAATAAAGAAATGAAAAAAAAAAGAAAAAGAAAAAGAAACACACAAATATATGATTAAATGATTTTGTGTAAACATGACAGTACAATTCAATTGGAAAATGAATGTATTTTCAGAAACATCTACTGGAACAACTTGATAAACATATGTGAAAAAATCCCCACCTCTTTTTAACACTATGCATGCACGCGCAAGAACCAAATGAGATGACTATAGATCTAAAGGTAAAAGCTTCTACTATAATACTTCTAGAAGAAGATATAGAAAAATAGCTTTCTAATTTTGAGATTAGGACTCATTAGATATTATACAAACAGCTAGAAAAACAGAAAATGAAATCATGGTAAACTGGCCATTATTAAAATTTAAAACTTCTCCATGGGTCACGTGTTGTTGTGGTAATGAAAGGCTATGAAGGATAGAGAAAGAGTTTCAAGGTAATGAACACTGAACAAATGCATTTGCCTCCAATGGACAGTCTTTAAACCCCGGCACTGAGAGTTTATCAACATTTATTAGACCTACTATGTCAAAGCATCAAGCAAGCCTTCAGGAATAAAGAACAAAGCAAATAATGGTCTCTGATCAGCTCAAAGAATTTATTATCTAGTAATTCACATTTATAATTGAAGGTGAGAAGAACCATCCTGGAGACGAGTATAGGATACTGTAGTCATTGTTTGGGAGGCTGCAGAGTGGAGAGTGAAGAGGAGAAGAGATACTCCAGGCAGAAAGAACAAAGCACATGCAAAGGTTCTAGGGAGGAAGAAAGATGGAGCATGTGACTTGGGGTAGTGTAGCCCACAGCACAGCTGAGTAGATATGGTATGGGGGAGAGTGAAAAGAGAGATGAGGAGTAAGCTGAATACAAAAGCAGAGATTCGGTTTTTGTAAATTATATTTGTGCCATTAGATTTTATCTTGAGGTCAATGGGAAGATCATGAAATGTTTGGTTTGTTTGCTTTTAGCAGGGAATGTCTAGATAAATTACAAATTCTCTAGCTATAACCTGCAAGATAGATTGTGTGTGTTGGCCAGGGTGGGTGGACTGAAACTGGAGTCAAGGAAATCTGCAAAGAAACTATAAAACATAAATCACAGGCAATCATGGCCTGAGTGAGGCAGCAGCAGGAGGTCTGGAGAGAAGTGAGTAGAGCGGGGTTCAGAAATTCCTGAGAGAACTTGATTTCTGCTCATGGAGAGAGGGTGTGGAGAAAGAGTTAGATGCTGTCCATGGCCCGGGTCCTACAAGCTGGAGGACCCCCCCCCCTTTATGCTAAGCTGCAAAAAGTCCAAAAGGACAAGTGGTGTGGGTGGTGTGGGTGAGTTTGAGCAAGAGGGAGTTGTTTACTACAGCAACAAAAATTTCTTCAGCGTCATGATGGGGCAGAAGATGAATTTTAGTAGTTTAAGGAGTGAATAAGAGAAAAACATGGCATGTTAGTTCAGGATTTTTTTTCTATAAATTTAACTGTGACTAGAGGAAAGAAGGTTGCTCATAGCTGAAGGGAACAAGGGTTGAAGAGTAGAAGATAAATTGGAGTAAGGTGAAATATATTGGGATTGGAGTAAGGTGAAATATATTGGGATTGGAGTATGGTGAAATATATTGCAAGAAAGCCGGAAAACAGGGAGACGAAGTCACAACAAGGAAGGGAATAACCCACATAGTGACTATGAAGGCACGTGTATGTCCGTGTGTGGGCGGCAGTGCAGGGAACGGGAGCTAGAAGACACCCGCACCACAGGTGAGCCGCAGAGGGGAACATCTTTTCACTGTATTCAGAAACTGTGCTTGTTGGTATTGTGGACACCAGTTGAAGGAGGTTCTGCTGAGTCCCATTTTTCCACGTGTGTGCGTCTAAGTCTATAAAAATGGAGCTACCTACTGGTAATCTTAGAAGACAAATGATGCCTTAGGAATTGAAAATTTTGAAATAGACTGTGTAAAAAAACGGTAGGCTAGGTAGAAGTAGATGTGTTTACTGAGCTCCTAGTTCATGCTGACTATGTTGATCATATGTCATTAAATGCTGCAGCTTTGCCCTTTGGTTCAGCAAAGTACAGAAACCTAAGCAAAGGGACGAGGAAGTCAGGCCACTGGATTGCTTCACATTAGTAATTTTTCAAGTGAAAGTGACAGAGAATAAGGAGGAAAGCTGAGGCCGGTGGCAAGGGTGACTGAAGTGCAAGACTGTGTGGGTAAGCTGGACCCAGGAGAGAAGCAAGGAAGAGAGGCCACGAGGCAAGGAACTCGAACGGGAGTCTCCAGACTGCAGATCTTATAAGGATATAGAATTCAGTCACTCAGTAAGTCATTGATAAGAAAAAAGCCAGAAGGTTCTAGCTAAAGAGTAGCAGGTTTAAATATAAAATCTTAGATGTTGAATAGTTCCCAGGTGTGGCAAATTCAAGATTGCATAACTGAAAAGGGGTGGACAAAAAGTACAACTGGAATCTAAGAGGTCAAACTTTGGAAGAGCCATCAGAGCAGGCACAGGAAGTACTCAAAACCATGGCTCAAGTGGGAATGAAGAGAAAGAGGCATACTTGTCTGGTAGCAGGAGGAGAAGTGAAGAAATTGAGAAAAAGGATGCATCAAGGTTATTACAGGCAGGTGCACCACCTGTGCAAAGCTGCGTCCACCCAGCAGAAGGCAGCGAGTTTTACAACAGCAGGTGCTGCTGCCTGGAGCCCGGGGCAGAGGAAGGGAAAAGGAGCAGGAGAAGCAGGCTGCAGAGACTTTGCTTTCTCATCATTTTACAAAGGGACTTGTGTAGGTGTATTTATTTCTTAACAGATAAACAGACAAATGGCTAGATGTTTACAAACACATTTGTCTAACCTTTGGGTGTTTAAGTAGCAGGTTATATGACAGCAGAGATATGAAATGGCACTGTCACTGTATCTGAATTGAAAAAAGTCAGAAATGTAAACAGTGGTTATTACATCTTCCAAAATTGGCTCTGTTATCTCCAGAAACCTGCTAGAACTAGAAACTTGATGAGAAGGTGACTATAAAATGAATAAAAGTGCTTTCAGCAGGAAAACATAGAATGAAAGCCCTTGCTAGTGGAGAGAAACAGAGTTGGTCCATAATTAATATGAACATCAATCTTTTTGAATGTCAGGATGAAAGCCTATTCTTGTTGAAATAATTTGATTCACTGTCTCTTAAAATAGCACAGGAGTGAGAGAAAGGGGCATTGGCAAGGAAAAGGTTTGTGGAAACAGAGGTGCCTGGCTTCTTCCCTTGTTTCCTTTGGTGCACGAACTTCTAGATGAGGGAGGCAGGTGAATGTGAGAGGCTGGGTCAGTCTGCTCTGGGACCAGCCTTTGGGACAGCAGGCACTGATTGAGCAGTAGAGGTTGCCCCCAGAGGACAGGAAGTTTTTCTTGTCAATTTATATTACAAATGAAGTCACATTCCAGAGATAATCTAACCAAAAGTTTCATATTTCCTCATCATACTACCCAGAAACATCCCTGACAAATGCCAATAACATATTTTATGCAAGATCAGTATGACATATGGCATAGAACAGCCCTGGAATTGCCTCTTAGTGAAGCCTGCCCTGGGGCAGGCACAGGCTTTATCACGTCACTCCCTTCAGTCCTTATAGCAGCTCTATATGGTGACTAGTCCCCACTTTGGAGAGAGAAAATGGAGAGTCAGGAAGGTGAAGTGTTAGATCATATATCTTAGAGGTAAGTTTCTGTCACCGTGGCTGCCCACCCTGCAACCTTTCCAACCGTATCACACTGCATTCTGAACAAGTCTCCATGGCACTTGCTTAGAAAAGGTCTGGACAGGGCATGATGAATTACACCCTGCTGCAACTCAGAGCAATGCTCTTTCCAGCTCACTGGCTCCGTGGTGGTCAGGAATCAGACCTCCAACCCCAGGCTAGACCAATGGGGCAGGGCTGCCCTTCCCTGCCACATGCAGAAGCTAATCTCTGCCAGGAAGCAGTCCATAGCACAGTGGATATCTTAGCCCTTCCCCACAACTGCAAAGGGCTCAGTTGCTCACAGAGGGCCAATCAGTCCTGGTGATGACTGGAATTCATGCTTCCCTTCACACTCTATGCATTAGTGAGTACCATCTAAGAGCTATAAACTGGGATGGGTATTCAGAATATGCAAATCAACAAAACAGCGCTCCTTTCTTTAGAGAGCTCACAGATCAAATTGTTACAGACAATGTGACAAGGACAAAGGCAGCACTCTGAAAACCCCAAGGTAGCCGGGAAGGGGAAAGGTGCAAAGGTAGCTGAGTTGGTCTCAGGGCCCTTGCTGAGTGCCTCAAGCCACACCTATCCACAACCTTCCCAGTTTGTTTGGGCAGAAGTGTTACAACCTCAGCTGTTTCTGTTTTTCAGCCATTGGTAAGTCTGGTAGCAAAGGAAAAAATAAATCAAAACTGAGGATTCATTTTCCAAAAAAATTAATAATTGTATAATAAAAGTATTTCTACTAAAAATTTTACTGGGATATGACCAAGATGCACTGATTTGTTTATTGTTGGGTTCTAAGATTCAGTCTTCTCTTTCCAGACTTCTGTAAATACAGCATTTTTATCTGAAGATAAATTTTAACAATTAGGAATTGCACTCACTGTGAGCAACAGATATCCTGCCAAATAGAGGTGAGACCTTTTTTTCTCTTTATCTCTTTGAAAGTACAAAGTCTGGGAGCAAGCTGTGGTTCGTATTGGTTTGGAGCCTCCACAAATCCCTGTGACTCTCCTGGCATTTTCCTTACAGTGTGAGCTAAAAGAGCTGCAGTTGCTCCAGATGTGGCATGCGTATCCTTGGCAGGAAAGAGGGGATGAGCAGAAGGGATGAGGGGAAGGAGGCACGCACCTGCTGAGTCAGCCTTTCTTTGGCGAAGCTTCTCTGGAAGACCAGCCCAACAATTTCTGCCTCTGTCTCAAAGACAACTACCGCCTCTCTGCCCATCCACGAGGGATACTTCCCCCCGGGGTTATGTCAGTAAGAAAAAGGTGAGGGGTGAGGTTCAGCCACAATCATTAACAACATTTATTTTTAGAAAACAGTGTTGCTTTGGTGCTTTAGAAAAACTTTCAGAAATCGCTATATGAATAAATTGCAATGCAGTAGGAAGAAAAACAAATCAATGTATACAGCTTCGCTACCAGTGACAGAAATATTTATCGCCCTAAAAACAAAGACCTGCAGACAAGAAGTTAAGATATTACTGATTTATTTGTACCAAATGATTCAATGTATGAGTACGCATTCATTATTTTATCCTAGTCATAGCTTAATAAATTTATGGTGATATGTTTTAAGTACTAGTTTATAAACCACATATCTTTCTTTTAGGAAATGCAAAGTATCAAAAGGAAGAGGCTTATTTTTTGGTTCTGCTTTAATATGTTGAGTTTGAGGGAGAGAGAAAAAATAGCATGAAACAAAACTGCAGTTTGATTTTAAGTTGGTATTCTTGGCCTAGCAATTCCAGCTAGCAAAGCAATTTACTGACTGACTCAAAATAGTACTCTTCAAAAGTGGAAGCTGGTGTGTGTTTGTGTGTATGTATTTATGTATATGTGTGTGAATATGTATATGTGTGTATATATATTTTTAATATATGTATATGTTATGCATATGCACATTTAACATCACATTTACTATCTCAAACACGTTTTCCCTTCTGAAATAGGTGGGTATATATTTTAGGATGTTTATTACTTTGTTTACTGTTGCCAAAGAACAAAACCACTCCTTGAAACAAATTCTCACTTCCATCAGGAGACCCCTCAATGTTTTATAAAGGGAAGATGCCATTGCAAAGGATAAATTAGTTGACTCACTTATTTCATATGAAAATACCTGACTAACTTATTCAGTCCCCACTAGCCTTCTGAGATCTCAGCAGTTCTCAGCTTGACTTTAGCAATTTAGTAATTTTAAAAGGCTCTACAATATTCTGGAAAAATAATACTGGCCATATTAAAATTTATTAAGTAAATGAATTTTTTCAGCTGAATGGCTATTTTTATTTATTTATATGTATCTTATCTAGCTATGAATAAATGATAAAACATTTATTTACATGTTTTATGAGATCTATGTTGGAGGCTCCAGAGCCTCAGATGGAAACACATCCATTTATTGGTCTGCATGTTAACCGTGGTGGACAGGGGACCACAACACCTTGCAGTCAGTTCCACAATAGAAGCCTGGGTCTCAAAACTGACTTCCTGAAATATAACGTGAGTAGGGAAGACTAGAGGTAGCCAACCATCAAACCCAGTATCTTTGCTTTGTACTGGTGAATAAATACACAAATGCACTTTCACTGTTTTGTTTTATTATTTTGCCTGTTCTATTTATTTGTTCATTTATTTATTTATTCATTTATTATTTTGAGATATGATTTAGAAGACAACTGAGGGTAGTGAGCATAACATCATCTCACCACATGTCTCCTATTTGGGCACAATGCAGCTTAGTGACCTCACCCAGGAGCTGAACTGTCAAAGGAGGAGGACAGAAAAGAGAGATGTGGATGACCACACACTGGTGGGGGCAACCCACCCCTGTTTCTTTCCAGCGGGAAATGTATTTACAGGGCCCCAGCCAGGAAGAAAGTTTCTTCCAAAAGAAAATTAAATTAAATACCCTGTTCTTCTCTGCTATTTGAGCAAAGCATACATAGAATACACAGTGGCAGAAAAGTGTCTGGCAGAGCACAGTAGCTGACCCAGGGGACTCAGTTCTCACTCTACCCCTCTGTACCCCCTGTCATCATCTGAACTCACGTAACCCTTTAAGTTAATCAACAGACCCATTCCATGGTTTGGCATTCATTCCCTGATGTCTCATTTCTTTCTTCCCCTTAGCAATAAAACAATTTTCCATTTATTATGAAAATAAATATAACTGAACTATTGTTTTGCAAGATGGTGCCATCAGGGGAAACTAGATGAAGGACACAAAGGAATTTTTGAACATTTCTTTCAACTACAATTATCTCAAAATAACAAGTTTAACTTTTTTAAAAAAGAAAACATGCTCAATGGAAAAAAAAAAATTAAGCAGTATCTAGTTTTAGAGTATGTATAATCTCACTGTCCCTGACATGGTTTAGCTATATTGAAAAATCCTTTAGAGATGTTTAATAATTTTTATTAATATTTCAGAGTTGTGATTACAGGGGTACACATAGGTTTACATGGATCACTTGTATAAAGCTTGGTTCCTGGTTGCAAGTGTGCCGGTCACCCAGATGGTATTCACTTGTACCCATTAGGTAGATTTTCATCTGTCTCCTTCTCCTCCGTTACCCTCCTACTTGATTTCCATTAAGTTTTACTTCCCTCTATTCACCTCTGTGCTCTTCAGTTAGTTCTAATTTAATAGTGAGTACAGGTGGTGTTTTTTCCATCCTTTATATATTTCACTTAGGATAAGGGATTCCAGTTCCATCCAAATTGTTGCAAAAGATATTAAGTCATCCTTGTTATAGTTGAATAGTATTCCATGATATTTTGTTAATCCATTCATGAATTGATGGGAACTTGGGTTGATTCCACATCTTTGCAATTGTGAATTATGCTGCAATAAACATTTGAGTGTAGGTATCTTTCTGGTAAAATAACTGTCTTTTTTTTTTGGGGGGGGAGGGTAAATACCCAATAGGGAAATGCTGGATCAAATGGTAGCTCTTCTTTTAGTTCATTGAGGAATCACCATATTATTTTCCATAGAGGTTGTACTAATCAGGAGGCCCATAACAGTGTAGAAGTGTTTTTTTCTTTCTGCTTCCATGCCAGCATCTATTATTTGGGGACGTTTTAATAAAAGCCATTTTAACAGGGGTAAGGTGATTATTTCACTGTAGTATTAATTTGCATTTTCCAGATGATTAGTGATGTTGAACATTTCTTTATAGGTTTATTGGCCATTAATCTACCTTCTTCTGAAGAACCAGATTCTTTACAAAATTAATATTCAATATGTATGTATGTGTGAGTATATAGATGAGTGGGTCTGAAAGTATACATGCTGTATATGTGAATGTGAAATTTTGTATGTGTGTTTATCAGTGATGAGGGCTGTGGGAAGAAGGCAGATTTCACTTTCTGATATTATTTTAAATTATTTTTAATACATGGTATAAATAAAATATAAAAGCCATTGATTTTCTTTGCATCTCTTGTCTAGAAAAAAACCGAGAGCTCCTTCTTTATGTGAAGACAAAATTCTAGAAGTATTTTCTATGTCCTAGCAGATGTGTCAGACTTTTCTGGGTTTTTCATTAGTTTTATATTTAAAAGGAGGCAGTGTCTATAGTGGATGGAAGCACTGGCTTGGGGGTGGGAAGCAAGTCTGGCTAGAAGATTTGTGCAGGTGCTCATCTATAAATGAGACTTTCACAGTTATCTCACCTAGAGTATTGTGAGAATTAAAAGGCATAATATATGTGAAACTCCCATCCCAGCATGTAGTAAATGCTCTGAGATTAGAAGCTATCACTATTAATGCAGTCATTTTAAAACACCCTGTTCTTTAGTTATTCTTCTCACATTAACTGAGATTGTTTAATTAACATCAGCTAAGGCATAATAAAAGAAATTGCCTTCCAGTATAAAAGGCAGAGACCATTGAAATAGCACCATATCTACAATGGTATTTACTAATACATCTTAAAATTTCAGGCGATTTCTTTTCTTGCCCAGAATATAAATAATTCAGAACATAATAAATTTTCGATAGGTAGAAGCACCAAAATATTAAATAGATAATTTAAGACTAAGTAAATTGGGCAGATGTTTTCAAAATATTCAATATATTCCTCAAAAAAATAAATATTTTAAGTTTCTCTGATTGAAATATTTGTAAAGTTCTATTTCCTACCAAACTGTCCAATATGATTTAGCTTTGCTTTCTATTATCTTTTTGTAATAAAAAAGAAAATATCCACAAGTAAACCTAATGAGAATAATACATGATCTAAACAAAGAAAAGTATATAGTACAGTTGAAAATTATAAAAGAAGACTTGAATAAATGAACAGCTATACCATTTCTTAAAAGAAGGTTAAATATCATGCAGGTATCAAGTCTCCAAAATCAGGTGCAACCAAAATGCCAATACTATTTTTGTACTAGTTACCTGAAAGGTACACAGCTATGATTTAACAATTAAAAAAAATTTTTTTTAAAGAAATTACATTGAAAGACATTAATGTGTAATAAAAAATAGATATGATTACATTATAAGACTACTCTGTAGATACTGATGGAGGAAGATAAATATTCTAGCAGCAGATTAAATCTCCAACTAAAACTTTGTATGAAAATGAAGGCAGCATCACAAATCGATGAGAGGAAGACAGATTTATCAAATTATTATCCCTAAGTAACTACTGGAAATTCTATTCATTTAGATTCATTGGATACCCTTAATTAATACAATTTTTTTAAAATTTCAGATTAATATGAGAGTACAAATGTTTAGGAAACATTGTTTTTCTTTCTAAGGTAAAGTTCAAGTTGTAGTTGAGCCCTTCACCCAGGGGCCATGCTGAACACCCTCATTAGATGAGATCACATGTGGGTATATAGTTATTTATATATTGATTGCATATTAGTATTTAGTACACTGGATACTTTTTTCCATTCTTGAGCTACTTTACTAAGAAAGCTGTGTTTCAACTCCATCCAGGTAAATACAAAAGGTATAAAGTCTTCATCTTTTCTTATTCATTCACGGATTGACGGGCACTTGGGTTGCTTCCACATCTTGGCAATTGTGAATTGAGCTGCAATAAACATTCTAGTACATTGACATAAATTCTTATTGAATTAAAGAGTGAAAATTTAAAAAGAATCATGAAAGTATGAGAAACTATAACAAAAGAAAATAGTATAAATTTTAAAATTATAAAAGAAAAAGTAAAAAGCAATTTACAAACCTGTCCTAACTTGAACTTTATGTTGACTCTGCTTGCCCTCAACCTCGCATGGTTGTATTGTGTTCATTTATAGTATTTCTCCTATAATGGAATATGTGCCCTTCGTGCTTCTAGTTAATATTCCTCTGTACATCTCCTAATGGGCATTAGGTTTTCTTAGGGAAACTTCAGAAAAGGAAAAATAAAGAAATGATAAACTTCATGGGTCAGGGATCAGCAATGATTTCTTAGAACCTAGCACAGTGCCTATACCTAATAGCTACTCTGTCATATTTGCTGAATAAATGAATAATGGATGAGAACAAGAATGCCAGTGCCAAATCTTTGGAGCTTTGCATAAATCAAGAATCACAAGAGAATACAGATGGGAAAAGATCGAGAATCCACTTAGTGGTGTCTTCCAATTTGCACATGAAGAAATTGAAGTCCAAAATAACAAAATGACTTGCTCAAGATCACAAATTCAACATGGATCAAATGAATGAAACTCATTACTTCTCTTGTTGCTTTTCTATGTCAATCAGAATACTTAAAATATGACTTAAGCTGTGATTATAGACTTCATCATTCAAGATAAACACTTTCCCTTCATATTAAAAAAATTATGTATGCCCTCCAAATTGCATTAACTTAAGCGGAGAGGAAAGCTCAAGTAAAGACATTTTATCTATAGTCCAGAAAGAATTTTTTCCAAACTTTCTGTCATTGTTCATTGTCAATATGAAATCTGAAGGTCATCTTTTATAGTAAATATATGGTTAATTGTTAGTAGAGTATGACAAGGGTTCAGCTCAGCTGGGTTTATGTTTAATGTTCTTTCCACCATTCCCTTTTACTAAACAGAATAATTTTTAAAACACAATGTAATCAAGTATAGTATACAACCAAAAAATAGCTGGGTGTTATGACGGGCACCTGTAGTTCCAGCTACTTGGGAGGCGAAGGCAAGACAATCGTTTAAGCCCAAGAATTTGAGGTTGCTGTGAGCTGTGACACATGTCACTCTGCCAAGGGTGATGTAATGAGACTCTGTCTCAAAAAAAAAAAAGAAAAGAAAATAATACACAAACTTACTGAGACGAATTCTTCAAAAGTATATTAAAACATGGGATTCTTTCAATCAACGTTTATTTCATTCAACATATATGTATTGTCTACTATATCAAGGCACAGTATGAGACACAAGAGATTTATAATGATGATAGATCAGAAGCTGTCCCTGACCTTACTGAGTTTTCTGTTTCAGGACAAGGACCACAATGAAATTGAAACCACACAACCTGTCCCCCTGGGGATTTGGATACTGTAGAGTAAAAATATGACCACCCAGGTAAGCTATTCTGGTTAATTAAAATCAACTTAGGAATTCAGAGTTTAATAGAAATACAAGTAAAAAATAATAATCTTTGAGAAAAACCATATTCATGTGATTAGTTTCAGGAGTTTGTTTCTCAATTTTTATTTGGAAAACTCTGCACCTTAACAACCACAAATGAAACCTTTTTATCTTTCAGAACAAGATCAGCCTTATTAAAATGTACATGAGGTTGTCTCCGATGACTTTTGTTAGGTAGAATAAATCTGAATGTAAAATGAGATCTTCAGGGAAGATAAAGTAGAACGTTTAAGGAATCTTTGAGGAATAGCGAGTACCTTAAACTTTGAGGTACTCAAATAATGATCCAGCTATGTATACATATCTTAGCTTTTCAAAAAGTTTTCAGGTCAATTATCTCATTAGAGCTCCAGAATTTGAAATGTAAAATGTTATATATCTCTCTGGGGGGTGGGGGGGGAGTTAATAGGGGAAATTATTCCTTAAATTCATCTAAAGTTTAAAAGAAGAGGAATTCTTTTGCAGAGGACTCAGTAAAGTCAGTGGACCTTAAAATCTGGCAGCTCCAGCTTCCTGGAAACACAGCACAAGAACGAAGACCAAACGTGGGGACTTCCTCCTGGTGGCAACTCACTGAGATGAATCCTAGGGTTGCCTAGAAATTCTCAGACTGGGATTTTTCTCTTCCTTAAACTCTATCTCCTCCTGAGAGGGAGAAGGAAGATATTAGGGTGATGGATAGTGAGATGGGAGGAAAAGAGGGCTACTGGATCAGCAGTTGGGGAGGAGTGTACAGCTGGGAAGAAGGGATGAGCAGAAGCCAAGGTTAACAGGAGCAAAGCCCGTGCCAGAAAGCCAGGCTTCAAGGAGGCCACAGGAAAGAAGGACCAGCCCCAGGAAACAAAATCCCACTGTTGTGTAACGAGGACAGCCAGTAGTTTTTAAGGTGTGTGTACCACAGGCACCATGCTGACTGCTACTGCCCTGTAGGCCCTTCCAACTCAGTATGTTAGCCTCATCACCTCTTCTTCCCCAACCTTTTAACCCAGACTGATGTATCCCAAATACCTGCACCACTCTTGACATCTAGATGTGTCTCCCTAGCATGGACTTCCTTTTGGAGTGTTGCTTTTCTTCACATTTCAGTAAAATTATTTTTTTCTTCATAAGTCCTTTTACTCTCTTTATAGATTTTTGAAAGGTATAACATAAATCCAAAAGCCTCTCTTTTAAGCAAGGAGAAAATATGACATTTATCCAAAGGGCACTTTTTACAAAAGAACTACTATTCACATTGGTGAATATAAAGCTTGAAGTAACCTTGGAAGAGGTCAAGGTCTTGGCTACTTCTACTCTGTTTCTGCCTCACTTGATAATCATCAAACATCCCGTATGTAGTCTCTGCAGCACAGCCAGAAAAGGAAATTCAGAAGTAGGAGCTACCATGTCTGATGATAGAGAAATCTGTGATTCCTGGACTGTGCATGTTGTTTTTATAGTTTCCGTGGACAGAGAAGGCTGCCTTACTCATCAGTCAGTTCGGGCCTGGATAGCAATCACTTATCCAATCACTAAGAACACGGAAGATGTGGGAAAGTCAGCTACAAACAGAGGTCAATATTGATTGCTCGCATTACAACATTGCTTAACATCACCAAATAACACCAAAGATCACAGGGGGATAGGAAACTTCCACTTCTTTTGTCTCAATTGGTTCCTTGGACTGAGTATTTCAACCATTTTCCTGATTCAAAGACCATCTCTTATGAAAACAAGGAGGAAGCAGAATGGGCCCCATGCTGCGGAATAGCAGCACTGTGCCTACATCAGGAGCTGCGTGCTAGATGCCTATGGATTGCTCATCTGTCTCTTTGTGTACATGTGTGCCAATGCATGATTATACACATGTGGACACACTCAGAGCAAGTTCTGTGCATTGCCACTGTAACAGCTTCAGTGCTGGGGGGAGCACCTCAGACACACGTATCTGCTTCATCTTCAAACTTGAGATTTCTGGCTCTAAAGCCTGGTTTTATGATTCCCTTCACCTCCCCTAGGAATCCAGAACAGGGACATAGGTTATTCCCATTTCTTTCTCCCTTCTCCTTCCCCAATGGGTCCTTGTGCCCCTTGCAGAAGTGAAAATTCTTACAAGAAAGGAAAGCACTATATCCAGAATCTGGAGAGAGTTGAGAGTAGCAGACAAGAATACTTCGATTTTTGAACATCTGGATTTGCTGGCCACAACACAGAGATTGCCTTGTGGGTTTTAAAAGCTAATTTACAGGTTCCCTAGAAGGCAAGTTTTGCTTTATCCATAAAAAACTTCCATATTCACAGGCCTCCATGTAATACTAATATTTCACTGAAAATACTATGGTTCCTGGTACTTTTAATTAATACTCCTAGCACTTACGCAGAATATTCAGACTCAGCAGCATCTGTAAAGAGAAAGGGAGAGAGTGGCAGCAAATTGCTCCAAGTCAACGGCAGAGAGTAAAATTATTATTAATGGGAAATCATTGAATTTTGGTTCCAGTTAAGCCTGAAACATTAAGCATTTCTCTAATGTTTCTCTCTGTTGTAGCAAATTGACTGCAGACTGTGATTTTTAATGGAAAATGTGATGAAGCATTCAGCGACAGCCCCAGATCCTCAGCATAAATTCCCTCTTCCATTGTTTCTTTGCTGTTTTAATATACCAGGATTTAGAAACAAGAAAACTGTTCTTCCATAAACTTTTCTTCTGTGAAATTTGCTAAGGAACCAAGCTAAGTGAATCATCATTCAGTGTCACTCTTCTCAAAGTTTCCATTTTATACTAGTTTTTCAAAGTGATATTTATATTTATTGGTGTGTCTCAGCTCATAGGCTGTAAACACTAAATGGCTTTATTTTTGATTCCAGAAACTGGTGCCCAACAGTGCGGTGTCATTCCCCTTTCTGACGGAGGGCATCTCTCTTAGCGTCACATCGTTGTTTGATTCCTTGACTCTTTGGTTTCTTTATGTGATTACAGGAGTCTTATCCCGGTGCACAGGTCTCATTTAAAAATCATAATTTCAATCTTGATCAAAGGTGAAATCTTGATTTTCACCTTTGCTGGTACAGGATAGAACTCTGGCTTGGAGTGTGGAATGAGGTAGGGAAGGTAGAAAGGGGGTTGCCTCCCTTCCAGACAGCCTGTGATTACTCTCTCTCTCTCTCCCAGATCTTTTCTCAGATGCTGCGGATGCTGAAGAACTATGGAGGCACAGGAAAAGGGCCACGATCTTTATCCCACTTGATTGGATACATTATAACCCTTTCTCTTGGTTGTTGCTGCTTCTCATGCAAATGGCTGATGTGCTTTGGGTAAATTTCCTTTGAGGCATCTGACTGAGCTCTTCCCAGCCCCTTTCCCCTGGGAATTTATACATCCTTATCAAGACAAAGAATGAGAATGCTCCCTTCAGTCCCTCTCTCAGTCATGGTCTCTTTGCTAAATATCTCTTTTTGGCTATGCAGGCTGCACAAGGGGTGAGAGGCCAGTTCACCAGCAGAGGAGACAGACAAGGAAGGGCATGAAATGACTGCATCCATCAGGCTCTCTGCATCATTTGAATTCATCCTCTTCATTGGCTTGCAGAAAAGAGGAGCACTTTTCTATAAAGAGTGACATCCTTCAAATGGCAGTTTACTTTCCCTTGTTCAGCCGTATGTTGGTCAGGAGGTAGTAATATTGCAGGGGCTGTGATGTTTGGGTTAATTCTGGTATCCCTCAAGAAATCCTCCCAGAAGATAGCTGGCCCTGACAGGTGATGGCTAGATGAACTTAAAATAAGCAGTATTTAGCACATTTTATTTCACAAAATCTATCATTCTTTCCCATCTCTGAGTCTGATAAGATAGGACAGAATGCCAATTGATATCATCTTGTAAATAGGTTGTACCCTTACAGCTCTGTTCCCCTGCTGCTCAGAAGACATGTGGTTGAGTAGGAAGGCATGAGCACGTCTACCCACAGGTTGGCAACTTTTACTCATTGCTCCACTCTTAATAGAAGACCTGGTATTTCCTTTATTCCAAACTAGCTCTTTCTTGTATCCTAGCTTCCCCTCTAGAGTAGCCCTCGCTTTCCTGGTCCTAAAGTTAATTATCCCCAATTTGGATTCAAAGCTTCCCTGGCACCCACTGCACTGCACCTGGCTCACACATACACACCCTCCCCGTGGTGGCAGGGGTGGGAACACGTGATCTTCTAGGTCCTTATGTTTGGCCTTTTGACTGAATCCAAATTTTACACAACAAATTCTCTTATTTTTAGTAATACATTTTTGTTTATATTTTATATTTTTATTTTTATTTTAAAAATGAATGTACTTAAAATTCTGGAGAATATAATAAATTTCTATGAAATAATCCTCCCAGATTGACAGGCACAATTAAAACATTAGTGAGCCATGAGGGCTAAATTGATGGTTCCTATGCTCATGATTTTGTTCTAACTTGGCCCACCTGACTGGTGCCACTACCGTATGAGCCTGGTTGGGGAGAGTTGATAGGGGTTGAGTACACCAGTGTGTTATCAACTTCTGACAATGATGCACTATGTTTTTGTTTGTAATGGAATTGTGAATAGTTGCACAGCTCAACAGTACAGTAGACCTTCCATAGTTGACCATCTCCTTATGTTGCCCCAATTTTCACAAACCAGACATCCCTTACGTGTACTCAATGGAAGTTCCTTATGTTGACAGCCTCCATATGTGGACCAATTTTTTACAGTCCCTTGGGTGGTGAACTCACAGAGGTTCTACCATATTTTGTAATTTTGTCTGCTTGACGGCCCATGATGTCAAAAAAGACCAAGAGAACACCGAAGGAAGAAAACAGATTTTTAAATGAGAATTTAAATGAGAATTGCAATATTATCTCATTTATGCTAAGATAAGATGATTTGCTTGCTTTATGATACTGAAATATCAACATGAAAGAAAGTCAATGCTCATCAGCATCAAAACACCCAGAAAGACCACAAATATTTTAAAGTAGAGAGAGAAAGTTCTGCAAAAGTTTGTACTGCAGAACTTAAAAGATGAAAAGCAAAGACAAAGATGATTTTTTAAGTAGCTATAATACATGGAAAGAATGCCACTGAAGCAACTTATAAAGTAGCTTATGTACTCAGGAAAAAGGGGGGGGCTATCCAGTGATGCAAAAATTACAAAAGAACTCATTGTCAAAACTGTAGGATGCTTAGATCCCAATAACATTTCAAAGTACAAACAACGGCCTCTTTCAAGGAGAACTATGACTAATTGGCAGCACAAGTTAATCTTCAATCTAGCATAAAAATTTCATGAAATACTTCAAAAGGAAAATATATATAATTCAATTGCTCTGGATGAATGAGCTGATACTAATGACTCACCACAGGTCTTATACTATATCTGTGTTATAACAGATTTTCTTTGCTATGAAGAGTTACTCACTTTGGATACTCTTATGAACAGAACATCGGGAATAGATATCTTCAACAACTTACTAAATTGTTTAGTCCAACTTAGATATATGTGAAGTTGGACTAAATTTGGTGAATTTAGTGAGTATATGTACAGACAACACATCTTCCATGACAGGAAAACATGAAAGGTTTATTGCACAGATAAAATAAGTATTAACAGATCTAAATGTTCTCATTTCTCTTCATTGTATGTTGCATCAACAAAATCTCTGTGCTAAAGCTACTCTGCTAAGTGACACTTTGCAAAAAGTTGTAAGTATTGTTAACTATATTTTTGCAAATGCAACAGGGTATCACCAGTTTCCTAACATGCTAATGTTAAACAATGAGGTATGCAGTGTGAATTTTCCATATTGTTCTAAAGTGTGTTGGCTCTCACAGGGACAGGTGTTAGCCAAAATTTTCTCTGCAAAAACAGACATTTCAATTTTATGAAAAACAGAATCAGCAATGTGAATTATTGAAAGATTTCTGTAGGAATGCAGCATTCTCTGTGATAGCACATCAAATCAAAATGACTAAATATTTCTTTGCAAGGTAAAATTAAGTCTATATACTTTGATATGTGGCAAAAATCCAAGCATTTTGAAACAAACTATCCTTTTTTCAAAACACTTTTACAAAAGAAAATTTTAGATGAACATTTTCCCCCCTTAGAAAAGGTCACTGATGAACAGGATGATATACATGAGTCATCTGAAGACTATGCAGCTGTTATAGACCTATTATTTGGAGACTACAATGAAAAGTTCACTGGCTTTGAGAATTATGACATCACACTCACATTAGCATTTCGGCCTCACCTAGTTGATATTCCTAAGACAATGATATCTCTCAGTAGATAACATTTTAAAGTCACTGTTTAGGGCGGCACCTGTGGCTCAAGGAGTAGGGCACTGGCTCCATATACCAGAGGTGGCAGGTTCAGACCCAGCCCCGGCCAAAAACTGCAAGAAAGAAAGAAAGAGAGAGAAAGAGAGAGAGAGAAAGAAAGAGAGTCATTGTTTGATGTTAAGAAAGATCCACCAACCCAGGAATGGATTAACAAGCTGTGGTATATGTATACCATGGAATACTACTCAGCTATTAAAAAAAAATGGAGACTTTACATCATTCGTATTAACCTGGATGGAAGTAGAAGACATTATTCTTAGTAAAGCATCACAAGAATGGAGAAGCATGAATCCTATGTACTCAATTTTGATATGAGGACAATTAATGACAATTATGGTTATGGGGGGGGGAGGAATAGCAGAAAGAGGGAAGGAGGGAGGTGGTGGGGCCTTGGTGTGTGCCACACCTTCTGGGGGCAAGACACGATTGCAAGAGAGGCTTTACCTAACAAATGCAATCAGTGTAACCTGGCTTATTGTACCCTCAATGAATCCCCAACAATAAAAAAAAAAGAAAAAAAGAAAGATCCAACTGAAATATGAAAAATTGAAGATACTGAGGCCTTTGACAACATACCCCAAATATGCCTCTTACTTTTCAATCACTTATTACTATGAATCCTCCTACCTAGCCCATCTCAAGACACCCTTCAGATCACAAATGACTGATACATACACCCATCTAGAAAATCAACTGAAACCGTGGACCACCATGCTGTAACCAAATACTTAAATGCTTTGGAACAAAAAGCAGACCTAGCAAACTCATTAAAAAGTCAGTTAACATTAAAATTAACAAATAGGGAGGTATCTGTGGCTCAAGGAGTAGGGCTCTGGGGTGGAGGGTTCAAGCCTGGTCCTGGCCAAAACTGTAACATTAACAAATAATTTTCATTTTTTGAAAAAATTAAGTACATTTTAGTTAGATTTTTACAAAATAATTTACATTGGTAAGTATATCTAATTGAAGCTTCCTGATTATGGCTAAATTAATGAGTCCTCCCAACATGAAAAGTTTCCACACCCACCCTATGGCATGCACTGGCACTCCATCACCTCTCCCAAGGGAATTGCTAAGGCATTCACACATACCTATGGTCTCTTTTGGATGTTCAGACCTATCATCTCATGCCCTAAAATGCCACTTTCCTCAGAATCTACTTTACATCAGGAGAGCTGCTCATGAGTCTGCCCTTTAAAAACAAATTGAGTGGGAGCCCCAAGCCCTGCTATCTGATTCTTCTACTTTCCTGATCTTCTCTCACATATTTCTTCCTTCCAGGGTGTGGTGATGAATAATTGAGGGGTCTATCTGCACTCTACCACAGGGCCTGATTCTTGAAATCATTCAATACATTATTCAAGCCAGGTGTCGCAGTCTGACACAAGAAGCAAATCTCAAGTTTGAGACTCAAACTAACTTTTTCCTCAAATGTCTTCCCTGACACAAATAGTGACATGATTAGGGAGATCATAAATGATGGAAAAATAAATCATCCATAAAATCCTATGTCATGCCAGCTCAAATATCCTAGGAATCGGAGAGAAAATAGATTGCATAAACAGAATTAAAGAATTAACCCTAAACCAAGTAGGGTTTCATTTTTGTTGAGGTAGACTTCATTTTATTCAAAAAGCCTTCATAAACCTGTTCCCTGACCTTGAGAAGCTCACCATCAAGGAGGATATACAAACATCTATCCGAGTAACTCCAATTAAAGACAGAATTATAATGGTGAGAAGCACAAGAAATAAGGGTTGATTCCACCAATGGTGTCTGGGAAAGCTCCATGGTGGAAGTTGTGCTCAGGTTGTATCTCAGATGATTGCAAAGGTGAGCAGTGCAGAGCAAAGGGAAAGGCAGTCTGTGAGAAGGGGAGGCTGAACAAAGAGAAAGGAAATGGAGAGCTCAGGATGTTTCTGGAGCAGTAGTTAATCCACTGAGTCAGAGCACTGAGAGGTTAGGAAAAGTAGAAAAGATAATACTGGGTAAGGGGGTTCTTGAACACATGATTTAGACTGGTTTTGGTTATACAGCAAGAAAAAGTTGGTAGAAACTTCTGAAGAGGAAGAAAGTATAGTTATACAGTTTTAGGAAACTCAGGAGAGTAATATCTGATTAGAGCAGCAGCAGTTGATTAGAGTAAGCAACCGGCCTTATCCTGACTGCACAAATAAGAAAATTGAGATCATAAGAAATTAGATGGCCAAGTAGAATTGAACCCAATGCAAAACTGCAGTGTTTAATGACTGCACACAGCCTTTGAGTACAGGTACTGAGTGCCCAGGTTTCAAGAAAGCATCGGGTATTAGGGATGCAGGAATTTGGGAAGTCGTAAACTATTAATAAATGAAAACTGTATTTGAGAGTGTGGACAGGGAAAGCTTCTGAAAGCAGAGGCATGGAGGTGTGGCAGGAAGCTCCATGCTCTTTATGATGGACTGTTATCCAAGAGGACTGGATACCACAGGTAATGTTGGGTAAGAGTGGTGAGCGGCTTCAGAAGGGAAAGACATTTCTTTTTCATCACAGACATCAAAGTATCCTTCATAAACCAAGCACAATTGCATTTAGTCATCTGTCTGACTCATTACTGGGTCCCTTTGAAGCATGGAATAAGTTCAGCTGTATGCTCAATAATCAAATGAATGAGTACACAAATGAATAAGTGAATAGATGTGAAAGGGTTAAACTGAGAGCTATAACGTGGACATGTATTCCTTCTGTGCACATAGCTCCACTCTTGCCAGGGATGATCACTCCCCATCAGTGCTGTTTATGAATGATTTTTTGATTGTGCTAATTTTACTAAATATACTCTGCTTGGAAGTCTGGCTTTTGCCTAGAAGTCCTATTTCCAGATGTAGATACAAGGCAGTAGAGGTGGTTGAAGAGATATTATAGTATGGATCTTGGAATCCAACAGACTTGAGTTTGACTCCTGTAACATGGTCTTGGACAAGATACTTAAGCCTACGTTTCTCCATCTGTAAAAAGGAGTGATGATTAATATAAATATATAATACTCCATGTTTATCTTCCAAAAGGATTAGGCATGTGTAACATGCCTTTCATATATTCTTAAAGTTAGGAGGATGCATAATACTGAAAAGCAAAACCTGTCCATCGTCATACCAAAGACCAATTCTCCTGGAATAAAGGAAACTGGCTTAAGTATAGAATTTTATTTTTTTTTATTGTTAAATCATAGCTGTGTACATTTGTGCAATCAAGGGGTACAGTGTGCTGGTTTCATATACAATCTGAAATATTCTCATCAAACTGTTCAATGTAGCCTTCATGGCATTTTCTTAGTCACTGTATGTAGACATTTGTATTCTGCATTTAGTAGGTTTCCCCTGTACCCATTCTAAGATGCACCATAGGTGTGCCCCCACCCATTACCCTGCCTCCACCCTAACCTCCCCACTTCCTTCCCCTCCCTTGGCCCTTTCCCCATATTCTTGAGTTATAGTTGGGTTATAGCCTTCATATGAATGCTATAAATTAACTTCATAGTAGGGATGAGTACATTGGATACTTTTTCTTCCATTCTTGAGATACTTTACTAAGAAGAAAATGTTCCAGCTCCATCCATGTAAACATGAAAGAGGTAAAGTCTCCGTATTTCTTTAAGTCTGCATAATATTCCATAGTGTACATATACCACAATTTATTAATCCATTCA
Source organism: Loris lydekkerianus (assembly GCA_963574355.1). Classification (NCBI taxonomy): domain Eukaryota; kingdom Metazoa; phylum Chordata; class Mammalia; order Primates; family Lorisidae; genus Loris; species Loris lydekkerianus. The sequence goes on from CAUYPK010128875.1 coordinate 21,511, forward strand.
TGGATCGATGGGCACTTGGGCTTTCTTCATGGCTTAGCAATTATGAATTTGGCTGCAATAAACATTCTGGTACAAATATCTTTGTTATTAAATATAAAGTGATTTTTGGCCTTCTGGATATATACCTAGTAGAGGAATTATAGGATTGAATGGCAGATCTATTTTTAGATCTCTAAGTGTTCTCCAAACATCTTTCCAAAAGGAATGTATTAATTTGCATTCCTACCAGCAGTGTAGAAGTGCTCCCTTTTAAAAGTTTGTACTTCTATCTGCGTCAAGCCAGGTTCCTTCCTGCGGCCACCGACACCCAACAACAACAGTTATAATCAGGCCAGACATGGTGGCTCACACCTGCAATCGTAGCACTCTGGGAGGCCAACGTGGGAGGACTGCTTGAGGTGAGGAGTTTGAGAACAGCCTGAGCAAGAGTGAGACCCTATCTCTATAAAAACTAGAGAAATTAGCAGGATGGCTGGCACATGCCTATAGTCCCAGCAATTCAGGAGGCTGAGGCAAGTGGATTGCTTCAACCCAGGGGCTGGAATTTACAGTGAGCTATGATGATGCCAGTGCACCCTAGCCAGGGGAACAGAGTGGGATCCTGCCTCAGAAAATAAAACCAAAACCCCAGTTATAATCAAACTGAATGTGTAATTTTATATTCTGCCCAATTAACACTGTAGTGTAACCCTTTGTTAGTACAATCATCATAACATTTTTAATCAACTGTTCCATTGTAATTTATTTAATCATTTTTGGACACTTATCTTGTTTGAAATTTCTTTCCAGAATAAATGACTCAGTGAATTTGTCAATTAAATTCTTATTTTGTAGTATTTCATGGCATGGATTTCCAGAAGCAGAATACTGAATCAGTGAATGTAAACATCTTTGAGGTTCTTGATACACTGCCAAACTGCAGTTGCTTTCCAAAAAGTTGCAGTAATATATCGTTACTAGCAGTGTGTGGAGGATCCTGTTACCACATTAAGAATTGTGTGTGGGGGGAGGATGGGCAGAGGGAGGGTAATTGGTGGAACCACACCTATGGTGCATCTTACAAGGGTACATGTGAAACTTACTAAAAGTAGAATATAAATGTTTTAACACAGTAACTAAGAAAAAGCCAGAAAGGCTATGTTAACCAGTGTGATGAAAGTATTTCAAATTGTATATAAAACCAGCGCATGGTACCCCATGATTGCATTAATGTACCCAGCCATAATTTAACAATAATAATACAAAAGAATTGTGTGTGCGCATGTGTGTGTTTTTTAAGACATCTTACTTTTAATTTGCAGTTCTTCAAGTACTAGGAAGATAACATTTTCCTATTTTTCATGTTTGTCTTCCAAATATATTTTCTTTTGTTGTGAATTGACTTTCAAGATTTTAGTTCATTTCTCTATTAGGGCATAACGATTTTTCCCTTTTATTTGTATGTGTTCTCAATATAATACAAGTATTAACCTGTTTTCTCATTTTGACAAAAGTTTTCTCAACCAATTGTCTGTATTTGATTCATATTTTAATATTCAAAAGCTATCCTTTTTTGTAATTAAATCTGGAAATATCCTCTATGGTTTTTCCACTGCTTTTATGCTCAGAAATCTCTTCTCTCGTTCCATTTATAATAATTTTTCAATTCATTTTTTTCCAGTTCTATATATGCTCTTTAATCCATCTGGAAATGATTTTGGTACGTGGTATGTAAAGTATTTATTGAAAAAAAAAATACAGTTTTTGCAAAATTCATGGTGGTAGTGTAAAAGCTCCTTGAAAACAGGAAGCATGCTTTATTCACTCTTGGGTCTCCTCAACGTTCCCAGACTGAAGAATCACTAAACTCAGCTTCTGTTTCTTCAGGCTACTGCAAGTCAAGCCACATTCGGAGAAGATGGGTCTTCACTCCTTTTATCTGTTAGGAAACAGTTAGCTACCCGTTCCCTAGCTGGTGTCACAGCATCTCCCCAGGGGCTGCTGTCTCTCTGGTCCCATGTGAGCATCTTCCACCAGGAACCTGCAACTCAAGGAAAAGGCTACCTTCACTGGACGCCCCAGCCTTGCGCCAGCAGCGGCCCCTGGTGCCTCCTTCATTTTAATCGTTCATACAGTGATTACCCTCCCCACAGGTACTTTTTCCTGAAAGTTAGCTTCAAAATGTCTCCTTTAGCCTCTCGGCTCCTTTATTCTTTCTCTTCTGGGTGCATTTCTTCATTTCTTCTCCAGTTGACCAGCTCCTCTTCGGTTAAGGAGAAGCCATTATTTCCTAGTTGCCTTTATATTTTTTGATATGTGGAGGTGAGGGACATGGGTAGAGGCCAACTATGTGCCCCCACTTTCAGTGATCTGTGCCATGAAATCTTTGAGGCTTTGAATAAAATCTCAAGGCCTTCCTGTGCCCACACTAATGCCTGAAGCTGTAAATTACAACTACAGGTCTTGAGTCTGGAACCCTCCCTAAGAGTTAAAAACCACACAAAACTCTTTGGAACTTAATTTTTATCAGTTAACGAGATAAAATAGGGAAGATGGGGGTGAGTACGCATGAATGAAACCTAGAAGTAGTTTTCAAATCTAATTAGACCCCATAGTGTATAGTGATCTTGTTAGAAAATGAAAAAAGGGTCTATATACCTGCATCATTTTTGAATATACCTGCATTTTGAATGTAACTGCTTCATTTTTTCTTCTAAACGCTGGTAGAAGTGCAAATGAGTACCAGAATGGCCAAAATGTGGGGTCAGGAAGCCTGAAGAGAAAATCCTGAACAATCTGCTAATTATACACTCAAGCCCAAATTCAATCGATTCTATATATAGAAACAGAGTTATCCTGGTAATGGGCTTCTTCTGACTCAAGTTACAACAACAGGAAATGATGAAATAATTATGGAAAGATACCCTCTAGTAGATGGTTAATAATAGTCATACCATAAAGTAGCATTGACCCTTGTCACAACATTCATTTGAAAAATAGGAGAGAAAGGTTATTTTCTCTCTTTTAAAAAATGATTTGCTCTTCAGGCTGTTTGTGGTAGGATCAAAATTTCTTAAGGCCTCAAAGATTACTCAATGTTAGTTGAATGTTTGGTCAGACTGACTGTACAATGTGTTCTAACATGATTCACTGTTCCTGAAAGAAAATCTACTTCCAGTTCTTAAGTCAGGGAAATTCTGTAACTTGACCCCTCTGTGAGGGTACATGCTTCTGGCCTCGGTTGCCATTATTCTGTTACCTTTTTCCCTCCTTTCTCTTTAAATTTCTTCTGGCTGCTCTGTGTTGGCCCATAGACCTTTAGGTTCTCCCTCTTTGTAATCTGATGCCCTATGCAGCAGTTCTCAGGAAGGCTTCTTGCTTTATTTTAGTCCTTCTCAGCTGCTCTGCTTACCTTAGCTGAAAGCGTAGCTTGTTTCATCTTTTAGGTTTTCCCCTTTCCATGGAGCTTGCACTATTTTAACATTCTTTATAAGGAAAGTATGGCTTTCACATTATGCATTGATTCACGTGTATCAAAGTAATGAGAAAGAATGTTTTGTTTGATCTCTTTGATATGTTTGTTTCTTAAAACTCCTATTTCACAGCAAGAGCACACTAAGGTATTTCCCAGCACCCACATTCTCCTAAGACAAACCCAAACAACTCACTTTCTCTCTCTTTTTAAAATTTAATGTTAATTTTCACTAGTCATGTAATACATGAACATTAGCTCAAGAGTCATCTAGTTACACCAGACGTGTTGCATAGAACAGCAGGCTTCTATAGGTGCCACACCAACTCTTGGATTCTCTCAACTATTTCAACTCCTTTTTTCTGTTCATGTTGGTATCTAACTTTGTACCTGTAGATAACATGCTTACGTGAATACTTCATGATTTTTTTGTTTTAACTTTGGGCAGTATTTATTGACTTCCTTCTTTGGAAATTGAGGATTTATCTTAATTTTTATCTCCCCCCACTTTTATCTCCAGTACATCTGGTCATAATTCCCTTCTACTCATCCTTCCATCATAGTTACAACTGAGATTACATGAACATACAAGTGTTGCAATACCACGTCTATAAAAGGCTATTTTGAATTGTACCATTTGTTATGCAATACTACTTTTGTCACCCAAGTTCTTGTTTCTCTTAAAGTTAATACCGTTTTTTTGTTGTTTCATTTGCTTTGTTTGCTCTGTACTCATCATTAGTTAACACCGAACTCTCCTCCAATGGTGGAAATGTTCTTTCTATTCACTCAAACACAAGAATTTATTAGTTTTATCTTCTCTGAGTCTTTGAACCTGCTCTAATCTGCACTGGTGCATAATTGACAGATTACGATTCATCTTAATTTGCTGTTGTCTTTGGAGATCTCCTTGTTTCTCTCCTGACTCTTACCTGTTTTCTGGATCACAGTTCTCTTCTCTTCTCTTTCCTGGGTTATGTTCTTGCTGTATAGTATATATAATATCCCCCTTACCTTGTATGTATATTACCCCCTCAAGAAACTTCCTGTGAAAGGGTGCATAGGAATAAATGTCTTAGGTCAGGCATGTCTGAAAAGGTCTTTATTAACTGCACATACTATTGATAGTTTGGCTGGGTATAGAATTCTAAGTTGGAAATGATATTTCCTCAGAATTTTGCAGGCAGTGTCCTCCACTGTCTTTCAGTGTCCTTGTCTTTTGTATGTGATCTGTTTTTTGCTTTTAATTTCTGGAAGCTTTTAGGATTTTGCTGTTGTCCGCACTACTATAAAATTTCATGCCTTCTTATATTCTGTTTTCATTCATTGTCTAGGCAACTGATATATTTTTTCAAACTGAAAACTTTTATTTTTTAAAGTATCTCTTGATAATTTTCTCCTGGATCTTATATTGTTTCTATTATTCCCTTTTTTAGGTGCTGAACTTCTCAGAATGATCCTCCAATTATCTTGTCTTTGCTTTTTTTTTTTTTCCAATTTCTTTTATTTTGTTTACTATTTGAGAGATTTTATTTTTATGATCAATTTTCTAATGAATTTTAAATTTATATTATCATATTCATAGTTTTAACTTCCAAGAGCTCTTGGTTATTTCAGTTTTAAGAAATCCTATTTTTCTTTTATATAGTCCATGCCTCCTTTTGTATGTCTCTGAGGATAATGATTTTTTTGATTTTTCCTCTTTCATATTAAAGGATTTACTTGGAAATAAACTTGGCTGTATGCTCCTAAGAGTGAGGCACTAAAGCTGAATGCTAACTCTGCACATATGGATGTAGCATTGAGAATTAAACTTTGTGGCTCGGTGCCCTTAGAACCCAGCCCAGGCCGGCTAAAACAACTATGACAACTGCAACAAAAAATAGCCGGGCATTGTAGCATGTGCCTGTAGTCCCAGCTACTTGGGAGGCTGAGGCAAAAGAACCACTTAAGCCCAAGGGTTTAGGGTTGCTGTGAGTTGTAATGCCACAGCACTCTACTGAGGGAGACATAGTGAGACTTTGTCTCAAACAAACAAACAAACAAACAACAACTTAACCAGGAGTGGTGGTGCAGAACTGTAGTTCCAGCAACTTGAGAGGCTGAGGCAAGAGAATCACTTAAGTCCACGAGTTTGAGGTTGCTATGAGCTGTGACATCATGGCACTCTACCAAGAGGCACATAGTAAGACTCTGTCTCAAAAAAAAAAAAAAAGAAAGAAAGAAAAGAAAATTAAACTTTGCTGTAAGTTGTTCTGTTGTTTTACTGGGGAACTTCCATTCATCAATATCTTTAAGTCTATTTTCTTAGAATATTCATATTTTCCTGCTTAGAGGGTATTAGCTCATTTGTCATATCCTGTGAACTTCAACAGTCAAGGACATGATTTGGGGGCATTCTGTGGCACAACTCAAGTTGCCTCTCAGTTTCCTCCACTATTTGCTCAGGATTAAATGTTAGGGTCCCAAACCCTTCCCATACAAAGAACAAAAGGCCTACCTGGCTCTGCCCCAACAGTTCCACCAGAAAGACTCTAGCTTGCCAAAACCTTCCAGCAACCTGTGGAATCTTCCTCCCCCTATGCCCAGTAGAAAAAACAAGCGTCCCACCATCCTCACTGCAGCGACATCTTTGTCCAGGTGGGTTTCTGTCCCCTTTCATTAAACTTGTCCTGAACCTCTCCTGGTCTTGCATCTGGGTACACCACCAAATCCCTTTCATTACACTTTCTAGAGTAAATTGAACTTGCCAACATCTAAAATTTTCCTCTTATAGTTTTTTCTCCCATTCTGGGGAGGTAATGCCTTAAGAAAATTCATTTACTGTCATGTAATGAGGGTTTTAGGAGTATATTTTCCCTTTCATCATTCACTAGAAGTACCAACATTTTCCAATACTGTTTATCAGGCAGTTTTAACTTTTGGAAATGTATGTATTCACTATACAATAATGAAATTGGTACCTATAACAGTCTTAAGTTAAATTTAGTGGTGCATAATCCCTTTGAACAGAATGTAAAAACAGCTCTTAGGCCTATGAATACTTCAGCTTTCCCCCACTGAGCCTGACATAAGGCTAAGGATATGTCAGATGATGAAGGGTATGTTCACTGAATATGTGAGTACAGGGATGAGAATTACTTTATAATCAATGTGTAGGAAAGTAATAAGTACACATATAACTGTGTCCTTTTTTAGCATTGAGCACCACATTGTATTTTTCAAGTACTTCTGTGTCTCAATTATACTATTTATATCAAGTAATGATTTTTTTATGGTAATTTCTTGGATTTTTTAAAGAAATGAATTAAATAAAATAAATTGTTTAAATATTTGAAGTAATGAAGCTGAAAATAGGGTATTGCTTGCTGCCCCCACCATCCCAGGTGGTGGAGTATGATAGCTCAGGACATGGGTTCTGCCTCTATCCTCAGCTGTGTGACCCTGGGCAAGGTACTTACCCTCTCTGGGTCTCAACCTCCTAAGTTTTAAAAATGAAATAATAATAGTAAATATGTTAGTTTAGTTGTGAGGGTTTTATATTTTCGTATACATAAAACACTTTACAATTCTTGGCCACTTGGCAACATAATACTCTCAGTAAATGTTAGCTGTGATAACAATTTTAAAAATGATGATTTTTCTGAGCAGTGAAGATAGTAATTACAAGAGTGAAGGAGTACAGTGCCATGGGGATGTTTATCACAGGGGTATAACTTAACTGCGGCATGTTTTAGTCTTTTTTCTTCAAAGGCCATGGCCCTTTTAGCTGTCTTCTGCTTTTTTTTTTTGAGACAGAGCCTCAAGCTGTTGCCCTGGGTAGAGTGCTGTGACATCACAGCTCACAGCAACTTCCAACTCCTGGAATCAAGCGATTCTCCTGCCACTGCCTCCCAAGTAGCTGGGACTACAGGTGCCCGCCACAACGCCCATATTTATTTATTTTTTTGGTTGCAGCCGTCATTGTTGTTTGGCAGGCCTGGGCTGGATTCAAACCTGCCAGCTCTGGTGTATGTGGCTGGCATCTTAGCTGCTTGAACCACAGGCGCTGAGCCTGTCTTCTGCTTTGAACCTGAGAAAGCGTTAGAGAAAAACGAGTTTCCTGGCACAGTTAAAAGCATGTTTACAGGATTCAGCTAGTTGCGGAGAGCTGTATAAAGAGAATGGCAACAAGTGTGACATACAAGCAAAAGGAACAGGTGGGACAGCGGCTCTGAGGCACTTTCAGGCACACTTATGCAGAGTGAGGTTTCACGTTTCACTGTGTCTTACTATTCAATTTTTTTTTTTTTAAGCAGGCAATACATTGACATGTTTGAAAATCAAATAGATAAGGTACGCCGTGAAAACTCTCATGCCTGTCCTTGCCCTGTCTTTTTCCTTTACCACAGCAATGAGTTATTTTCCTGAATAGAGTTCTTATGCAAAAACAAACAAGTATGAATATGCTTTTTTATTTCCTGACTGTCTTTCACAAAAACAGAATAGTGTGGCACACTCAGTTGCATCCACTACTATCTTATACCTTGCTTTTAATTTACAAAAGCATTATACAGATTTTTCATTAGCAGTAAAGAGCTTTTTTTGTTCTTTTTGTTCATGTGCCTATAGTATTTTTTTATATCCATGTCTCCTAATCTAACCAGTTCTTATTGATGGATACATGGTGCCCTTTTGATCTTATAAAAATTCTGCAAATGAATACATTTGCTCTATGTCTGTTTATATGTCAAGAAGATCAAATTTTTCCTCTGAAACATTTTGTACATTTTTTATTAAGCTTTGCCTAGCTATTTCTTTTTAAATTTTTAGCTTGCAGCAATTTCAAACTTACAGAAAAAGTTGCAATAGTGATACCAAGATCTCCCAAATTTTCTTCATTCAACGAAGATTGCCCAATTGTTAAGTTTACACATTTATTCTCTCTATTCCTGTTTATAATTATTTTTATTCTGAACCGTTTGAAAGTAAAATACAGACATGTTCTACTCATGGTAATGCACAAGTTTAAAATATGTCATTTAAGATATTATTCTGTTGAAATAAGTTTACTTCAGTTTTTCAATTTTATATATGAAGGAACTGAGTTTTGCTCCCTAATGTATGAAGGTCATTACAAAGAAGAAATTCTATCAGGGCAGGAATGGGGAAAAGCAATTTTTAAAAAAAGCATATTGATTTGGTAAGGGAGCAAGTAAATGGTCAATTGTTTGCTAGCCAGGCGTGGTGGTAGGCATCTGAGGTCCCCCTGCTCAGGAGTCTGAAGGAGGGTGGAAGTCACTTGAGCCCAGGAATTTGAGGCGGCAGTGAGCTATGATCATGCCACTGCACTCCAGGCTGTGTAACAGAACGCAAACCTGCTTCTAAAAAATAAATTAAAGAGAAGTAGTTTGTGTCTAGGTGGTAGGTACGGGATATGTGAATTTACATAATATTTTAGAATTTCTGCAATGCAGTTGTGTTGGACAAAGTGGTTTCATCAGTAAATTTGAATAAATGCACTACCATGTAACTGTTAAGATGTTACAGGTGCTTAGTGATTTCATATTATAAGCAGCTGAGAGATGAGGTGGAGAGAAAGTCAAATAGGCTGAATCTGGGACAGTTGGGAATTGAGATGGGGAATTAATCAGGGCACAGGTGTCGTGTTAAAAGTTTGCACACTGGCTACAGAAAGCCAAGCATGTAACTACATAAAAGCGTAATGTTGGTTACTAACACTGAGTCAAATACAGGTACTAGGTTGGTAGCATTTCAGACTAAAAGTTTTTCTAGTAACTTTATTTTCTAAAAATCCATCCTAGGAATATATTTTCTTCTACACGTCCACTTTAAGAACAAATCCAAACAAAGACGAAAGCTTATCTTGCAGTCACCCAAACTCAGCTTTTAAAGAGTTGAGATCCATCAAGAGAAGGTCTGCACTTGGCCTCTGAGAGGCGCAGGGCCTCCAGCAGCGCTGAGTAATGTCCCCAAGTCGTTGCCCAGGCAGAGAGTTGGTGAAGACGGCGGCGGAGAGAGAGGGGCGGAGGTTGTAGGCCACCACGGCGTACAGCACGTACTGCCGCTCCCCGGAGTAAGGCCCCTGCTTGGTAGTCATTTGCCAGAGCGTGATGGCGAAAGAGTAGATGTCAGCCTTGGGCGTTATGGCCTCGCCCTTCAGGAGCTCCGGGGCCCTGTGTGTGTAGGTTCCCCCTGCGTGGTACAGACGAGTCTGCAAGCACAGCCCGTCTTCCAACTTCTCTGAGCAACCAAAGTCGCTAATTTTACAGACATCCTGTTCACTGATCAAAATGTTCGCAGGCTTCAGGTCCAAGTGCACGACGCTTTGGGAATGAAGGAAGAGCAGGCCTTTCACAATATCTACGGAATACTTAAGGCACTTTTCTAAACTTAACTGTTCTCCAGTGCAGCGGGGAGGCTCCCCAGCCTCAGGGTAGCCGAGGGCACCGTAGATGACTTGGTGTAAAGTGACATGGCCACCAAACTCCATGATGATGGTGCCCAGGCTGTTAGAGCCGGCGGGCGTGCGCGTGCTGGCAGCCACCACCCGCACTATGTTGTCGTGGCGCAGCCTGGCTACGTTGAGCTCAGCCCAGAAGCTCCGCTGGGATGCTAGTCGGTTCTTGCTGCATCTGTTCACTTGCTTTATGGCCACAGGGACACCGTGGTAGGTCGCCTTGTACACCGAGCCAAACCCTCCGGCTCCCAACCTCTGCAGCAAGCAGACCTGCTCCCAGTCAATGGAGCACCAGGCCAGCCGGCGCGGCAAACGCGGGACGCGAGGCGGAGTGACCCCCAGGAGGGGCTTCCCTGCCCTCCCCGGGAGCTCGGCAGGGCTACTGCAGGGCCGCGAGTCCGCGGATGGGGACGCCTCTCCCGGGAGGTAGGGCCGCAGGGGCAGGGGGGAGGGCATGGCGCTGGCCACATGGACCTCAGGGCTGCTAGGGAAGGAAAGGAGGAAAAACCGCGGGAACTTGGGAGCATAACAGACGCCTCCGTCACCAGACCCTTTTCTCCTCTTCTTTCATTTTCTCCAAAGGGAGCTACATCTGTGCTGTCGCTCAGCAGGCGCTTTTATCCTATGGGGGGGGGGGGGGGGGAAAACCTTATCACTTAACAAAAAGCCGTAAGTTTTAAACGTTTGGCTTGCCAAAACTAATATGAAATAATTTAAAAAAAAGGAGACCCAACAAATAAAAAAACATAAACCCACCCCC